>WBNQ01081226.1:40000-52276 GCA_013401375.1 Spizella passerina
TTGGCTGCCTGGTTTACAGCTCGTTAGGAAGCCAAGGACTCTGCCAGACTTGGCTGTCTGGTGGCACCAGAGGGCCACAGAGCTGTGACACCACAGGTGACAAACTCAGAGAGCCACGAGCAGTGAGGGGCCAGCACTGCAACCAGGCTCAGCCAGGAAATACATACTGACATTTAATTAAAATAAATGCTTGATCAAGTATTAACACCAAATAAAGGAGAAGGGTTCTTGGCTGGAGTTTGTGATTTTTTTGGTTGATCAGACTAAAGAAAGACACGGACCTTAAATGCCATCCAGTGCCACCCCTGCCATGGCAGGGACACCTCCCACTGTCCCAGGTGCTCCAGCCCCAGTGTCCAGCCTGGCCTTGGGCACTGCCAGGGATCCAGGGCCTGCCCACCCTCCCAGGGAACAATTCCTTCCCAGTATTCCATCTAACCCTGCTCCTTCCAGTTTGAAGCCATTCCCTGTGTCCTGTCAGTCCTGACTCTTGTAAATCCCAAATGGTAAAACAGCCTTTTTTAGAGAAGGGATCTAATAACAGATTATCAAATCACATAAACACCTCTAAGGGATTCAGCCTGCAGGTGAGACACCTCTGGAAGCAGCAAACAAAGTGGATTTTCCAGCTGCTCCGAGGACTCTGTTCTTTATTGCATTTGGTGATTCCAAACACATTTCACAGGGCATCTTAAGAAAGGAGGAGCTTCAGGATCTCAATCCCAGCAGGATCTCCATCATTTCCATCCCAACCAGGATCTCCATCCTCTCCACTCCACCATGACCTCTCTCCCATCACAATGTCCATCCTTTCCATCCCACCAAGATCTCCATCCTACCAGGACCTCCATCCCATCACAATCTCCATCATTTCCATCCCACTATCATCTCCATCCGACCAGGGTCTCCATCCTTTCCATCCAACCAAGATCTCCATTCTAGCAGGGTCTCCATCCTTTCCATCCTACCAGGATCTCCATCCTTTCTATCCCACCATGACCTCCATCCCATCNCCATCCCACCAAGATCTCCATCCTACCAGGACCTCCATCCCATCACAATCTCCATCATTTCCATCCCACTATCATCTCCATCCGACCAGGGTCTCCATCCTTTCCATCCCACCATGACCTCTCTTCCACAATGTCCATCCTTTCCACCCCACCAGGACCTCCATCCCTTCCATCCCACCAGGATCTCCAATCTTTCCACCCTACCAGGATCTCCATCTTCTCCATGACCTCCATCCTTTCCACCCCACCACGACCTCTCTCCCATCACAATGTCCATCCTTTCCCCCCCACCAGGACCTCCATCCCTTCCATGCCACCCGGATCTCCAATCTTTCCACCCTACCAGGATCTCCATCCTTTCCATCCCATCAAGATCTCCATCCAGGATCGATCTTCATCCTTTCCACCCTACCAGAATCTCCATCCTACCAGTATCTCCATCCTTTCCATCCCACCAGGATCTCCATCCTTTCTATCCCACCACGACCTCCATCCCATCACAATCTCCATCCTTTCCACCCCACCAGGATCTCCATCCCACCATAACCACCACCCTCTCCACCCCTCTGGCACTCCAAGGAGATCCTGGTGCCCAAGCTCCTCCAAATCCTTCCCAAGTGATTCCCAGAATGGGAAGCAACCAGAGGAAAGCAGCTCTGTCCAAAGAGACACACCAAGTTTTTCACAGCACTATGGAACAGCAGGGATTATTTAGATATTCCATGAAAAACCCTTCTCAGGATGGATGTGCCATTAATAGTGAATATTTTCATTTAATGGGATTTAATAATCACTTTACATCAACTATTTAATGTTCCACTGACTGCTGGTACCAACACGTGAGGCTCAACCAGCTTCTGACTTGTGACAAGATTTTATTTTTCCCAGTTTTGATCAACTGATGAGTTTTTAATGCTAAGCCTGGCTTGCCATCACTTGTGGGTTTAATATGTTTACTTAAACCAGAAATACTTTGCACCTCAATTATTATTTCCTACTGCAGCCCTGAATGGAATTTAAGTCGATCCATTATTCATAAAGCAAAGACAAGAGAAAACACAAAGCTGTGCACTTCTTTCAAAGCCTCCAAATGACTCAAACACACCATATTTATGCATGCAATATTTGATTGTGTCCCTGGCTCCTTTTTTTTTTTTTACTTTTTTTTTTAATCACAAGTTTGTTGTTTTCAGATCAGAATATGCCAAAAATCCAACACCAAACAATTTTTGTTTATAATTAAGGCAATCATCAATCCAAGGATTGTAGTCCAGTTTATTTCATCTCGACATCAAAAAAAAGTAATTTAAAAAAATTAAAATTCCCTTGAAATGGGGAGATAAATGAAAACGTGAGTGCCTTCACATAATAACTGTAGCCTGACCCTCTGGGAAATGGTTGACTTTCTCAATTCAAGGTATTCAAAGCTCATTCAAAAGTGTTCATTTGGAATGCAGATATCAAAGATGATGCAAATGTTCAAGAGAAAATTAAAACTTACCAGATGTTCTAATCCAGCTTTGATGTTTGCAGAGTCCCTGTAAGAGAAGAACAAAAGTTCTAAATAGTTGCTAAACCCTTGTCTGCAACGATTTCTGTTTAACTCTGAAATGGCAAAGCTGGGTAATTTCTCCAGTGTGTCCAATTTTTAATTTTAATACATATATTTACCTGTAACACCTAAAAAATATTGATTATCCTAATGCTCAATGACAGAATTCAACCCTCACATAGTACCTGCCCTGAAAATGTACAATCTGTGGCAATGCCACAGGATACACATTTAAATTAACATTTTTAATCTAATTATCCCACTATTTACATGGGAAAAAATCAGGGCATGGGGCTGTTTATCAAATCCACTTTTGGTGCTCCCTGGTTCTGCCCTGCCACCACTCCCACAATGAAATTCCCACAATGAAATGAAATTTTCCAAGGGATGGAGAGAAGAATTATCATTAATTCCATGGCTCGTGGCAGCCATGCTGGAGCTGGGCATCCAATCCCTGAAAGCTGCAAAAAGTACAAAGGTACAGAGAGAATATGGGAAGAATTTTACATAAAGACAGCTGGAAAAAAATGGACTAAAGTATCCAAGTAAAAACTCTGAAAAGCAAAAATTCAGAGGGAAAATCTATCTTTAACATATCATGATATGGAAAAAAAAGATGAAATCCAATGGAAAACAAATTAAAATTTCCCCAAATGCCAACCCACCAGACAAGGAGATGGTTCCTGCTTCCATCAGCTCCAGGTTCTACCTAATTCCAAAATCCCCTCCTGGAAGGTGGGTGATTCCACAGCAAACAGAGAAACCAGCCCATGAGGACTGCAGGGAACCAGTTAACACTACACTATTACTAATTACTAGTACTAAAATTGCTAATTGTTTCTCATTTCCTAAAGCTGTTCCAAAAATCTGCTATGCAGGTTTTTTTTTTTTCTGTTTAAATGTCATTAATGAAGTGAGAGGGGAAAAAAAGTACTTTAGTGATTTGGCTTTGAAAGAATAACTTAATTTCTCAGCCCTACAGGATTTATCCCAATTTTGGTGAGAGGAGGAAGATCCAGGGAGAGCTCAGAATCTTTAGAGGCTAAAGGGGCTCCAGGAGAGCTGGGACTGGGGACAAGGATGGAGGGACAGGAGCCAGGGAATGGCTTCACATGGAGAGAGGGCAGGGATGGGTGGGAGATTGGGAATTCCTGGCTGGGATGGGATTCCCAGAGCAGCTGGGGCTGCCCCTGGATCCATGGAATGTCCAAGGCCAGGCTGGACACTGGGGCTGGAGCTCCTGGGGCAGTGGGAGGTGTCCCTGCCATGGATGGGATGGGATGGATGGGAGGGATGGGATTGATCTCCCATGGGATGGATGGGATGGATCTCCCACGGGAGGAGGGATGGGATGGATCTCCCATGGGAGGAGGGATGGGATGGATCTCCCATGGGAGGAGGGATGGGATGGGATGGATCTCCCATGGGAGGGATGGGATGGATGGGATAGATCTCCCATTGGATGGATGGGATTGATATGGATGGGATGGATCTCCCATGGGAGGAATGGGATGCATCTCCCATGGGAAGGC
Source organism: Spizella passerina (assembly GCA_013401375.1). Lineage (NCBI taxonomy): Eukaryota > Metazoa > Chordata > Aves > Passeriformes > Passerellidae > Spizella > Spizella passerina. The sequence goes on from WBNQ01081226.1 coordinate 44,098, forward strand.
CATGGCAGAGGTGGGATGGATGGGACTGATCTCCCTTCCCACCAAGAGCATTCCATGATTCCCTGATCCCATCTGGAGGCTCCACCTGGCCTTGGAGGTGGAATTTCTCTGGGAGAGGGATGCAGGGCAGGGCTGGAGGAGCTGCAGGCCAGCCCCATCCCTGCCATCAATATCCGTGCACCTCCCTCAGCCTGTGCTGAAAGCAGCCCTAATTCAATTCCAGGCCTCAAAACTGATAAAAAAGGTCCTGAAGTGGAAAATGTGAGGAGATTATTGGCAAATGAATAAAGATTTGTATCGAACCAACACACGGGAGCAGAGCGGGGCTTGGTGGGGCTGTTTTTTAATCATGCCCTGTCTCAAACCTTCTGGGAACAGCGAGTTTCCCTTCCCCTCCTGCAGCACATCGATTCCTGAATTAGGCTGCAATATTAAATAATTAATATACTTGCCATGATTGATGTTTTGCATTAGTTGAATATTAGGTTATCAATCAAAATCCACTTGGTTTAATGCAATAATATTGAAAAAGTGTCACGGGCTGTTCAGCCAATTTGTAGTTGAGGCAGCCCAGACAGGAATATTGGTGTAGCACAAGGCCCTAACGCAGGAAATGCACTGCTGGAACATCCATAAGGAAAACATTATCAAACTAACCAGGACAAGGCTGAGCTTGTCCTAAATAAACCTTGGGGCACCTGTCACTTCCAATGAAAACCTCTTCCCAGCCTGAGGCTGCAGGGCATCAATCAGCCAGCCTATGGCAGGGTTTATCTTTTAGTTACCCATAGATTATATTAGAGATCTTATGCAATTATATTCTGCATCCCATTCTATATTACATTATACATGCTATAAATTATATTACATAATTACCCTTATAGTTATATAAATACATAGAATAATTATATATTTAAAATACATACTATAAATGATAATATAACTTTTGCTGCATTTTTATAATTATGTGAAATAATAACATATTTAAATTACAATATTTGTATAATAATTTATACAAATGAGGTTTGTATAAATTATTATATACAAATAAGAACAACAATATTTCATTTGTTGTTTTAGGCAAAATTAGACCTATGGCCACAGCTCAGTCTCTCCCACACAGCCTTGAGTGCCTGCAGAATTTTAAACCATTAAACACCACAAATAAAAGCCAGGAGCAGCTTTATGCACATCCAACATTCCAACGCTCACAACATAAAATAAACCATTAATTTGGTATGATTACCAGGTAATTATGTTTTACTCCATTTTATAGCCCAGACTTCCCCATATATTTGCTTTTCCTACCATCTCCAATGCAGCACCTTCATTATTTCGTTCATTAGGCAAGTTTGATTTTATTCCTGAGTTTTCCTTTTTTCTACCAGAGAAGGTTTGGAATTTTTTCCCACTTTGGCCAAGGATTTGCAGTAAAACACCACTTGACATGCATATATATTTAAAGTCATCCATTAAACCCAGGAAATATCACACCCAGGTCCATCCAAACGTTTCAGCAATGCCAGGGAAAGAATTCCAGCTCCATCTGAATCCTGGTCATCAGGGACCTGTAGCAAGAACCTGGGAATTCAATTCAGGAAGTTCCATCCCATGGCAGGGAGTGGAACTGGAGGAATTTTAAGGTCCCTTCCAACCCAACTATTCTGGGATTCTCCAGGTTTTGCCAGGTTTGGGATTACTTAAACCTAGAGTAACAAACTGAGGTGGTGTGAACTTCCTTGGCCAGTAAATTAAATTAAAAATATTCCCTAGAACTTGTTGAAATAATGATTTTAACTTGGAACATTATTCATGTTCCTAAAAATACTCCCTGTATCAAGCTAATCATTAATCAAGAGGGCTGAAAAACGTGCATTATCCTCAAAATACCCCATTTAAGTATTATAAAACAGCCTAAGATTTCACATATAATGTACTCTCCAGTGAATTACAGCAGTTCCACCCAAGAACTGAAGAACCAATACAGTTAATTAACAGCTAATAATTGTCTTTGCCCNGAGTGGAACTGGAGGAATTTTAAGGTCCCTTCCAACCCAACTATTCTGGGATTCTCCAGGTTTTGCCAGGTTTGGGATTACTTAAACCTAGAGTAACAAACTGAGGTGGTGTGAACTTCCTTGGCCAGTAAATTAAATTAAAAATATTCCCTAGAACTTGTTGAAATAATGATTTTAACTTGGAACATTATTCATGTTCCTAAAAATACTCCCTGTATCAAGCTAATCATTAATCAAGAGGGCTGAAAAACGTGCATTATCCTCAAAATACCCCATTTAAGTATTATAAAACAGCCTAAGATTTCACATATAATGTACTCTCCAGTGAATTACAGCAGTTCCACCCAAGAACTGAAGAACCAATACAGTTAATTAACAGCTAATAATTGTCTTTGCCCTAGATTTTGGGTGAGAAGCCATAGGCTGCAGGATAATCCTGTGGGTTATTTACACCCACATGGACATTACAGGGAAATTCAGGCCAAAGGGGCTTTTGGAAGGTGCAGAGTTCCTGAGAAGAGAATTAGATTTCCATGTGATCACACAACTTTATTTCTATCTCAGGAGATCCCAAGATGAGACATTGCTGAACTGGTCATTTTTTGCTGCTTGTTCCAATTTTTCCTGCACAACAAACTCATCAAGAAGAGCAAATGGTTTGGGAATCTCACACCCTGATAGGAAAAGCACCCACTATATATTTTTTAAAGTTTGCAATGTTGTTTTGTTCTTACAAAGAACCAACTTCAAGTGATCTGGAGCTGATCCTGGAGTGTGCAGACTCCAAACCTTGGTGGCCTTGGCCCCAGTGGATCCCTCCCATCATCCAAATAATTTATCTCAGGAAAAACCAGTGAGAAGTTTGACCAATTACTAAGAAATTTAAATGCAACAAAGACCCCAAGATGATCCTATGAAGGTCACTCAGCAAAAGCAGGAGGAAAAGCCAAATCAGCCCCCACACAAACACTCTGGAATAACTTGGAACTGCCAAGGAACTCCATGGAATATAATGCAAACCAAATTGAATCATGCTAAAACCAGGACTTTAAACAGGACACAAGGTGAAACAATTTCCATATATGTTATCCTAGAAAGAAGGAAAATCAGTACCCAAGAGACCTTATCAAATATTCAGCAGGGGAAATATATAATAACCCTGGCTCAGAGAGTAAAATCCAAGATTTTATGCAATATCAACACTGAAACTAAACAGAGAGGGAGAACTCAAAAATACAGTGTTGATAAAAGCAGTAATTTCAAACAGACCCTACAAAAATATTGCACTTTGCATGTATTTCTTGGGTAAACAAGGGACAAAACTACTACCCAAAATCTCCTGGTTTTGCTTTACAGAGCCTTTAAGTCAGGTGTGAAAATCCCATAAATCATGAGAGACAAAATAACCACCCAAAATCTTGGGGTTTTGTTCCATGGAGGCTTCAGGCTGGGTATGGAAACCCCATAAATGACCAAAGCTGATTCCTCTGTCCTGGCTGCCTTAAAGCCATTCCTCAGCTCAACCTGGTGATTCCAAGGACATCACAAGGTGCAAATCCTTGGAGTTTTCCTACTTGGAGTGGGGTTTGGATGGATTTTTCCCTGGTTTTGGCTGGATTTGGTTTGGTTGGTTCTTCCCTGATTTTGGATGGTTTTGCTTTGGCTGGCTTTTCCCTGGTTTTGGCTGGGCTGGATTTTTCCCTGGTTTTGGTTTGGTTGGTTCTCCCCTGGTTTTGGCTGGATTTGGTTTGGTTGGNATTTTGGATGGTTTTGGTTTGGCTGGCTCTTCCCTGGTTTTGGCTGGATTTGGTTTGATTGGTTCTTCGCTGGTTTTGGCTGGATTTTCCCCTGATTTTGGATGGTTTTGCTTTGGCTGGCTTTTCCCTGGTTTTGGCTGGGCTGGATTTTTCCCTGGTTTTGGTTTGGTTGGTTCTCCCCTGGTTTTGGCTGGATTTGGTTTGGTTGGTTCTTCCCTGGTTTTGGATGGTTTTGGTTTGCCTGACTCTCCCCTGGCTCTGGCTGGATTTTCCCCTGGCTCTGGCTGGCTGGATGGCATTTCTCCTCCTGTTCCCTTCAGCAGGAATGAAATCTTGTTCCTCCCAGTCTGCATTCCCAGCAAACACAGGCAATTAAACATCAGCCTCTGGAATGTCACCGTCTCCGTTAACCAGCCTTAAATAAATTAGACAACTTTGGCCTGGTTTACCTTCTCTGTAATATTATTTAGTAGATATTCAATTAAAACACATCCTGTAGGTGAAAGTGTAGGGAAACATTTCCATAATGGACATCAGTGGCAGTCGGAAGTGCTGCTAATTAGCCCCCAAGAACAAACCAGATTACAGAAGGAGCAGCGAGCCCAGCACTGGAAATGCCCACAAGGCTGGGCTGAATATTAAACAAAGCCCAGCAAGTTCCAGTCCTGGGAAGCACAACTATGGGAAAAACTCTCCGGACTGGTAGAGAGTGTTACAGGTTAATGAGGAACATAGAGGCAGAGCACAATAATTATCATACCCAACACCTCCCCATCTGGGCTGGGATGGCTGCAGAATACAAACACTGCACTGAGGCTGCCACTAATTACACGTGTGCTGCCATTAGCAGAAATATTGAAACTCTGGGAGCTTCTCTGCTCCTGGTTCNCCTCAAGCCTGTTTAGTTTGGGGTTGGTTTTTTAAAAACTCTCCATGCACATTAAATAAGTTCTGCAATAATCTTTGGTAAATGCTTCACACCACACTGAAACTACATCCAGTTTGAATGGCTCCATCTTTGTCTAAATTCATTATAAACTGCTCAAAAATTACTAAATGCTCATGAAAATTGTGCTTAGGGAAACATTTGCCAGTTGCTCATTAAATATTCAGCAAAAATAAAGTTACCAATTAAAGGCTCTCTGCCTAAGAAACAAGGCAACCTCCAATTTATCTGAATTAATTATTTGTAATTCTTTTCTAAGACTCTGTGCCATGAATTCTTCCCAAGAGGAGAAAATCTTGTAGAAGTTTATTAAGTATTTTAAACTTATTTGCTGGCACCCAAGTTTTCACTAAGACCTGTGAATAAAACTCTTCAAGCTTTTGCTCACTGCTCAAAATTCACATTACAAAACACAGCCTCGGTTTCCTTGCACAGATCTCATTCTATTACTGCATATTCAAATTTAAAGGTTGGGATTTATGATCTTAGAGATTTTTTTCCAACCTCAAGGATTCCACAAAGCAATTTGACTTTAGAAACAAATTACTCTTTTTTTTTCACAATTTTTTCCTTCTTTCTTTAATCCCCACAGATCTCAGTTCTGAGAACGAAGCTAAATTTATATTTAATATCTGAACTGAGCTCAGCTTATCCAACCTATAACCAATACAGAGCTGTATAACAATACAGAGTTGTACATATTTTTTATTTATTCTATTAATTTAAAAATCCTTTTCCTCAAACCCAGGGACCCACCTCACCCATCACTTCTTATTCTATCTGCAGAACTCAGATTTTTGATTGTTTTTCTAACCCATCACTAGAAGTCAGACAACTTTTTCCCCACCCTTCTCATGCAAATGTTCATTTCTGTTCAGGCTTAGGCTTTCTTTTATGGAAAATCCAAACACCACAAGTTACAGTTTCATTTTTGTTCTTTGCACTTCACAAGTTCTTCAAAGCTTCTAAACACAAAGATGTTCTTATAATTAAAAAAATACTTCAACAAACCCAAAGCCTAAATGCCTCTATCTGTGAAGGAATAGGATACAGCTGGTTTTGATGCCCTGCTGCCCCATAGTTCAAAATAAAATTAATTGAAATAAAAATTAACTTAAAATTCACACAATTTTGAAGGACTTTGAAAGAGTACAAGATGTTGCACTTAGAATAGGAATTAAGATGAAGTGACAGATTTCAAACAGCAGAAAGAAAGAAGGAAAATTAATAAAGTAAAAACAAAAGGAAGGAAGATAAATAAAGTAAAAAAANGTTACAGGTTAATGAGGAACATAGAGGCAGAGCACAATAATTATCATACCCAACACCTCCCCATCTGGGCTGGGATGGCTGCAGAATACAAACACTGCACTGAGGCTGCCACTAATTACACGTGTGCTGCCATTAGCAGAAATATTGAAACTCTGGGAGCTTCTCTGCTCCTGGTTCTGAGGAGTATTAAATGCAAGTGTAAGTCAGGGAGGAAATTTAAATGTTCTAAGCACTAAAACAATTTGAGTACAATCAATTTTCCATTTGCTGAAAGCTTCTAAATCCCCCTCATTCACCCAATTACTACTGTACTTAACCTAATGAAATTTTATTCTGCGGGAACAATACTATTCTTAAACAAATTCTTGAAAAAAATATAAGATTAAAAACTTCGAGACAAAGAATAAACTCCTAGAGAAAAGATGCAAATAAAATTACTATCATAATCTTTTGTTTTTTATTTGCAAGTAGAAGAGTGAAGAGAAACAAAAGCATGGAACATAGCATCTGTCATATCAGAATATAAAAAGATGATCCTGGCACCAAATGAAAAAGCTCTAATTCATTTGCAAATCAAGCCTGCCAGTTCTATTTCAAGCTGGCGGTAACTGTCAAGAGTTAACAAGATAATCACTTTCAATCCTGCCTTCAATGGTACATTACACTGTTATTCCATTCAATAAGGCCCTTCTTTGGGGCACTGGATGAATGGTTTTCATTTCCAACTCACACAAAAAGTTGCAGAAAAAAAAATCCATGGGGCTTAAGAAAGAAATCCCTTTATGGGCATTTATCTGCCGGCACTTGCTTTTAGGCAAAATGAGATATTTGGATACATTGGTGTCCATTCACTTCCTCTATTCCTTCAGGCCCTCAGTCTGGTGATAAAAAAAAAAAATCCCACAAGGAAACCTCAAGCCTGTTTAGTTTGGGGTTGGTTTTTTAAAAACTCTCCATGCACATTAAATAAGTTCTGCAATAATCTTTGGTAAATGCTTCACACCACACTGAAACTACATCCAGTTTGAATGGCTCCATCTTTGTCTAAATTCATTATAAACTGCTCAAAAATTACTAAATGCTCATGAAAATTGTGCTTAGGGAAACATTTGCCAGTTGCTCATTAAATATTCAGCAAAAATAAAGTTACCAATTAAAGGCTCTCTGCCTAAGAAACAAGGCAACCTCCAATTTATCTGAATTAATTATTTGTAATTCTTTTCTAAGACTCTGTGCCATGAATTCTTCCCAAGAGGAGAAAATCTTGTAGAAGTTTATTAAGTATTTTAAACTTATTTGCTGGCACCCAAGTTTTCACTAAGACCTGTGAATAAAACTCTTCAAGCTTTTGCTCACTGCTCAAAATTCACATTACAAAACACAGCCTCGGTTTCCTTGCACAGATCTCATTCTATTACTGCATATTCAAATTTAAAGGTTGGGATTTATGATCTTAGAGATTTTTTTCCAACCTCAAGGATTCCACAAAGCAATTTGACTTTAGAAACAAATTACTCTTTTTTTTTCACAATTTTTTCCTTCTTTCTTTAATCCCCACAGATCTCAGTTCTGAGAACGAAGCTAAATTTATATTTAATATCTGAACTGAGCTCAGCTTATCCAACCTATAACCAATACAGAGCTGTATAACAATACAGAGTTGTACATATTTTTTATTTATTCTATTAATTTAAAAATCCTTTTCCTCAAACCCAGGGACCCACCTCACCCATCACTTCTTATTCTATCTGCAGAACTGAGATTTTTGATTGTTTTTCTAAACCATCACTAGAAGTCAGACAACTTCTTCCCCACCCTTCTCATGCAAATGTTCATTTCTGTTCAGGCTTAGGCTTTCTTTTATGGAAAATCCAAACACCACAAGTTACAGTTTCATTTTTGTTCTTTGCACTTCACAAGTTCTTCAAAGCTTCTAAACACAAAGATGTTCTTATAATTAAAAAAATACTTCAACAAACCCAAAGCCTAAATGCCTCTATCTGTGAAGGAATAGGATACAGCTGGTTTTGATGCCCTGCTGCCCCATAGTTCAAAATAAAATTAATTGAAATAAAAATTAACTTAAAATTCACACAATTTTGAAGGACTTTGAAAGAGTACAAGATGTTGCACTTAGAATAGGAATTAAGATGAAGTGACAGATTTCAAACAGCAGAAAGAAAGAA
>WBNQ01081228.1:0-42164 GCA_013401375.1 Spizella passerina
GCACTGCCCACAACACAGCCAGGGTTTCACATGGTGGCTTTAAATCAGTTTTTTTGGCCTGCAGAATTTCTCCCAAGTCAGGGGAAGTTCAATGTGCACATTAGACCTGATTTAGTGAAGGACTTCAGTGTGCCTAATGTTAAGCATGCAAATCGTTCTATTCATTCCACTGGGACTAATTCACCGGGTAAAATATTGGCTCCAATAAAAGCATAATTCCCACTTAGGGTGTTTCTTTAGAGGCAATTCCTCCACAGGACAAAAGCAGATGGAGGTGCTATACAGACACTGTTGAGAAACTACAGTCGGGGAAAAATCATCCTGTGAAAGAAGGAATCAAATCACATTGGAAGAAGCTAAAAGGAACATTATAGAGAGAATGAGAGGCATCCAATGACAGGGAGAAGATAATAGGAAAGAGGGAGAAAAACATCCATGGGATTTGAGCAAACCTGGTGGAAGAGGTGCATTTATTCTCCTGGGCAGCAGTTGCACACCCATTGCAACAACAACTGTACTTACAAAGACCCTGAAAAATTTAAATCTAAGTTGATGATACAAAAAAAAACTGAGGAAAAAGAGCTATGACCTTCCCATAGTGCAAATGGGTGGGAATTTTGCATGGAATTTAAAAGGATTTCTGAGTGATTCAGCAGACAATTTAAACTATTAACTCTGTTAAACTATTTAACAGAGGATGTAATCTGTAAATAAAACAATGAAAAAAAGAAAGGAAAGTAGGTCCTTGCTCTGTTTCTGTTTACAAATCCTTCCTTGGCTTTCCTGAAAATGCTAGTAAGGCAATAGATTGGGATTCTTCTAGGTGGAGTTTATCATTAATTAGTCTATCAAGTAGGCTCTAACTGCAGGCTTGGTCACCTTTAAATTAAATTGATACTCTTGTTCCTAACATTGGAACAAAGAGCGAAACACAATTTTAAGAATCATCTGTATCTCAGACAGCTCTCAGTAATTTACAGACATACATAGACACATAGACACAGAGGTTACAACCTAAATAATTATATCTATGCAGAGAAAAAGTATCACTCCAGAGTGATGGAAGTGACTTTTAGTGCAACTCATTCAGTGACTAATACAATACTGGGGTACCCAAACCCAAGATAAAACAACACCAAGGGGTGAGAGCCATGCCAGGATTCCTCAACATGAAACCTCTCCCAGCTTCTGAGCAGTTCTGCATGTTAAATCTGACTGCTTACATTTTCATATCCTAACTGAAAACTCTCCAGATGGTTTCAGAAGATCTGTTATTTCATCAGACCTGAACTGATTCAGAGAATGCAAGGGGAAAAGAGAGAGGCTAAAAAGAGAAATAGCAAAAGAAACTTCAACATTTCTCAGTATTTTAGGAAAAACAAATAAACAAACAAACAAACACAAAACCCCAAAAAGACAACAGAGTGTTTTCTTTCCTTTTTATTACAGAATTTACCCTGGCACTGGGCAGATTTCAGACAAGCTGGCACACAACAAGAGAAGGTGAGGGGGGCACTGCTCCATTAATTTTCTCGCTTGTTCCCTGTGCAGCAATCTAAACAGAACTAATTCTGATGTTCCAGTGTGTGTTGTCTGCCTCGAAGTGAGAACAAAACAAAAGCAGCATTAAACTGAGCTATGTGGTCATCCACACACCATACTGGTTTGGATGACTCTCTGTCTGTGTGGCTTTTTGTATTAGAGCTGGTATCAATGGCCTCCTTGTTGTCTGCTGAGCCCCCATGGGGTTACATGAGTACTATCTCAATTCAATAGCTTTTCTCCCAACCATTGTCTTTTAATATAGGTTTATAGTCCTCAAGGATATATGCTGCATTACAATTAGTCATAATGTCCAGCGGCTACTGAGCCTTATTTGCAACACAGAGTTTATTGCCCTTTGTGAGGCTGACAAAGAGATACTTGTTGAGAGCTGTACACAAAAGGCAAATACAATGTATGAATTTCTCAGCAATATAAAAGACCAGAATAAAAGCTGGTCAGTAAATAGCTGGAACAGAGCAAGTCGCATCTCTTCTGTCACCTCCTCTGGGCCCTGCTCCTGCCTTGCTCAAATCAATGCATCTCACCTAATTTTAAAGCAACATCTTGCAGAGACAGGAAAAAGTGACTCTGCATTGTGTGCTCAGCATTGCTTTCCACTGTTCTGTCACTGAAAAGAGATGAAGTGGCAGGAATTATGTTTTACACCCTGTGCTGGAGGCCTCTGTCATTTCTCAAGTTCAAAAACTCACTGCAAGTCCTCTCACAGGGGTTCAGTGCAGTCTGACTGGCAAAGCAAAGGAACAGAGACTTCAGTGTGACAAAATGAAGTTAATAGTGTGACAAAGGCTTTCCCCACCTCTTCTGTTTCAGGTGCAAAAGGCGTGGTTCAGGCCAGACTTCCAATTTGACAAAAAGAATTTGCACAGAGGGGTTGTCAGCAAAGTAAACCCAAACTGTGCTCCATTGCTCTGCCCTCCAAGAGCTTCTCAACAGCGATAGGAAACCAGACACTGGCAAAAAGTAGTCACCTCTATGCTAGGAGTGAGAAAAAAGAACAGAAACTCACTGCTGGGGGAGAGTGCAGTGTCATCTGAGGGTGGTTATTCATCAGGGGATCCTCCCCAGCCAGAGGATTTTAGAATTACCAGTTGCAAACTCTAAACACAAGGATCCTTTACACATCCTCATGTGTGTCCAAGTACAAAATATCCCTGTCACTTATCATGAAGTCAAAATATACATAAACAAAAAAAACCCCCAATGCTTATATTTATTTCCTTCTCTCTGGTTCCTCAGCACTTTGGAGAATTCCTTGGACAGGAATCTGAGCTCATTAGCTGATGAGGATTTTTTTCTGCTGTCTCATGGCTTCTTTTCAGAGAGAGTTTTTCAGCTCTACTTGCCAACTTTCTCTGGCCTACTCTGGGTCCTGCCATTAGGTTGGGTTTTTCTCTTAGGAAATTATTTATTCCTTCCTCAGAGCTCTGCCTGTATTTCTTGTTCCTCCATGACTTCTTTTTCAACAAATGTTTCATCCTCTTGCTTCTGTCCAAGAAATTACCAAAGTCCTTATTTCCCTCTCCTGGCATTATGGGGAAAACTCTGTTCTCCTGACTCCCTGCTCAGAACAAAGGCATTAAGATGAGTGACTCTCCATGGTCATTATGCTGCAGAACGTGACAGACCTTGTGAGAAAATGATGGATTCACTATCTGCAGCAATCCAGGACGCTCCCATTTTTCATACCAGCAACTTCATAACTTCCACCAGAATTCATAAATTGTACTTAAGACCTCCATATCAAGACAGGCCACAAGAGTCCTCAAGGAATTGTCACATCTCTGAGGTGTTAAATCCATCTCCCAGTCACTAGGTAGCTGTGTGGGTACTAATTTGGAAAGCCTACAGCAGCTTTGCAGAATCAAACAAGAGTAACGAGTGGTTTTGGACTCAACAAGAATGTTTGCAAATATACCTTTGAACAGGAGTTTAATATCACAGCTAATTTTGTACCAAGGCAGATGTATGTGTTCAATGGCTCTTCATACTAAAATAAAATATTTCCCTGGTGAACACATTTATTTTCCAATGAATTCAAACAGATAAATAACAGAGACACATCAGTTCAGGATAAAACCGTTCCCCTGTGTGTTCCAAGAAACACAACTTTTATTTGATCCTAACCTTTGAGGGCTGAAAACATTCGCTTAGCACTTAAATAGCAACATCATCTATTAGCTTTTCAGCCCAGAAGAGCTTTCACAGGGAATTGTAAATCACTGCTCCCTACAAGCCATGTGCTATAGGAACTTTAGTCTGAAAACTCCTGACAAATTGCTTGTTTCTTAGACATTCATTGCATAGATCTAGATCAGATGCAGAAATTCACATTTTTTTCCATATGCCAACCTCCTATATTTTAAATTCATCATGAAGAGAAAAAGAGAATAACAACAGGATGTTAGGAATGTTTCTTCCTGAGCATGTGAGTTTAGGTATGAGTTTCTGTTTTGTATTTTCTCTGGCAGATATTAGCAGTGTAAACACTTGCATTTAAGCTTCCTTCTACTCAAAGGCTTTGTCTTTACTTTAAAAGTTGTATGTGTGCATTAATAATAAAGCCAAAGATGTAAATAAAGATATGCAAATAACAAAAGAATATGTAAATAACAATAAAGATTTCATTCCCGACAACCAAATATGCTACTAAAATTTAATTGGATATAATAAATATTCATCAGGACATTTAAATCAGGAGGAAAAGGGGTGTAAAATATACATAAGGATTTCTTAATAAATGTGTACACACTTCAGTGGAGTGCCTTTGGGTGAGTTGCAGCTGTGTACTAGAAGGTGTAGGTATGTATGGATATACAGGTGAGACTGCCCGAGCTCAGCCTCCCATGCCAGGGGCTGCCAGGCCCAGCACCCACAGCCACACAGCCAAGATCAAACACTCAACAGCCACACTGAGGGCCAGAAAATCCATTTTTTGCTGGGCTTTTTTCAGCCTGCCAGACTCCATCCCTGCACACACCCCTCAGGGAAGGGCGAAACGCGATTCTCCTCCCCCGTGGCTCCTCACACCCACGATAAGGGGAGGTGAGGGGGTCAGCCTGTCCCCCAGGAGATGAAATAATCCCTTGTAAGTACGTTACTCATTACAGGGAATCAAAGATACACATGCAAAGGGCCTCAGAAAGCATTGCAGGGTCAGTTCTCACGACTGGCCAAAGTTTGAAATGTCTTGCTCTGCTTCTCCTTTCCTCCCTGTATAAATACTCATCTCCATGTGCTGGTGTACACAGGCATCAATCTCCACGGGATTTCCATGCTCTGTGCATCACTTTCTCTGCTCTTTTGGACGTGGGCCTTTGCAGACAGACTAGTTACAAAGGCACTTCTCACAATACATCGCTACACTTAACACAGTAACCAGCAGAAGTGGGGGAGAACAAAACAGATATTTGGAGGGGGAGTAGAGTGAAATTAAAATTCAGTCACGGGAAAACCAAGCTAAGCCTAGCAAACACATGGTCAGGATATTGCAGAATGTGTTTTTGCTTTCTGCTGTTCACACAAACACTCCTATATGCCACCATCAATTTCCAACAAACAAAATCTTCCTTTTACAGCAGTTTAAGGCAGAATGATAATACTCCCATCATTTTATCCCTACACAAGCCCATTCCTCAGATAGTGTAAAGCTCTGTAGCATGACTTGCTTTAGTGAAGTGAGACTAATTCATCCCCCTTTCCCCTGAATCCTTTCTTCTTTGCAGTGGAGTTGTTTCACTCTGCTGTTTCTATCTTCCAAATCAAAGCAAAGTTTCCACCACCCAACCCACAGGACCTGCTGTCCATGAACTATCATTTAGGTGATAAACAGCCCAGGTTTGGGAGCAGGAAATACACCCCACAAACTGAACAGGAGTTCAGTATTGCCTCACTTATTCCTGATGCCACTCACTGCTGTGCACAATAAAAGTGTGGCTGGCCCTGTTCTCCAGCTGTTTCTTCATTTTCTCCAGCAGTGCTAGGTTCCTGCTTGCTGTTCCCAACTCCTTTTAAGTTACCTCTCTGGATTAAGTCCTGAGCTACTTGAATTAATATCCTCCCTAATAATCCCCAAAGCTACAGCACTAGTGAGCTGCATGTTTCTCATATGTTAACTTTTAATATTCCAAAGCAAACCATGCCACTGAGCTGAGTGTCACCTTTACACAGGGACTGAATTTAGTTCCTGTTCAGTGTTGTCACTGCAGTTTATGGCTGTTTTGTTCTAGAAATCCACATGTACCCGTTCATAAAAGCTGCACAGACAGAGCTTACTGGCTGGGTGAATAGACAGCTGAAAAACTGAATTTTCCTGAAATAATGATTTTCTTAAAAGCCAGGTGTATAGCTTTTGCGTTGGTGGGGAATGGGGGTTATTTAATCTCAAAACACAGGAAGAAGACAAAATAGTCACTCAGATATTTTCTACATTTATCACCTACCATGATTTTGTATTCCCATGTAAATCTTAGGCTAGAAAGTGAACTGCACTGTTGCTTAAAGTATAAGAAATTTCTGGTTACAGAGAACAGCCCAGGCTGGACTGGTTTACAGTTGCTCCTGACACACATGAGCAAGGCAGAGAGGATTTCATCTTCAGCTCAGAAACACCCTTCAGGGAAGGGGCAGATCTATCAAAGACTTCCCTACTGGGAAATGGCCATGCAAATGATGCTTATGACAACACCAGAACATCAGTGCCCAGAAATGAAAAATTAAATCTGAAAATATCATCCACTGCTCTATTCTCGGTCTGTTATGTACTACATATTCCTCCTTGTTCTAATCATGTACCAAGCTATTAAAAATAGAAATTGTATTGTGCTCTTGGAAGTTGCCAAATTCACAGCCACCAAGAGCATGAATAAGACTCTTTATTTCATTGGTAGAAAGGCAAGCTTTTACTAAAGGAGATTTTGAGAGGCCTAACCCTTTCAGAGATGGGCAAGCCCTTCTGCTACTGCCTACACTGATTGTCCCCTTTCCCTGGAGAAGCAAGGAAGGAGCTTTTCTGCCTGTTCCCCATGGAGCTGACGTGCATGGCTCTGCATCCACTGCTCCTCATCCACACAGATGGGGAGCTTGGCAACCAGTTATCTTAAACTCTTCTGAAAGCAAATATAACCCTGCTTTATCTCTTGTCCTTCTAACATTGTCTGGAAGAGGCATTGGTGTTTTGCTTTGTAGGTCCCTAAGGAGAGGGTAAAAAAGAGGGAAAGGGAAAAAAAAAAACCCAAAACACAGAAAAACAGATAAATATCTAAAGTTTCCAACAAAACACATGGTTTAACTTAAGGAAAATTTAGACAGCAATCTCTTAGAAAAATATGTATTTAAGTTTTTCTCTATTTGGAGTGGAGGAAAAAAAAAAACCTCAGAGGAGAGGGAGATATCAAACAGGAGATTTGAAAAATCTTGCAATTATCATGGTTCACTTCAGCTCTGCACATTGCTTCTGACACCAGCTTCGAGGAGCAAAGTCCAAGCCCTGTGAACTCATTCTAAGATAAAACTCCCTACTTGGTGATCCCCAAGCATCCAAATGATAATAAACACATTGAAGAATCTTGTTGGAAGGAGCCAAAAGAAAGATGTTTTCAAGAACTGACATGCTTTCCCTTCCCTCCAGCCTTGGGCCCAGCAGAGGAGGGTGGAATGACCCTGCCTCCCTCTCCAGGGCTAAACAAATTCAGTTCCTCCTGCCATTCCCATTGCTCAGTGCAAGCCTCAGCTCTGGCCAGCTTTCCATACCCACCCTGCCTCTCCTGTTGGTGTGTGTCACCTAAAAACCTCACACCTGACAGACTTGGGGATCAAGCCCTGCGTTATCCAGCCCTGCTTTTATAAACTTATCTTGGTACTAATTCCTTGTCTTTTCCTTTCTTGTTCATAGAAAAAGGGATCAAGGGATGTTCTTCCTACCATGGACTTTCCTGGTAGTTTATTGGTGCAGAAACAAGTGCCAATTCCATGCACCAACAGTTTTATACGGTCTATACTGAAATGCTTAAGATTTCTTATGTAGTTTGATCGAAAATTCAGTAGGGCTGGTAGAAACCAGCTTCAGAGCACTTTGGATTTCATCTGATTAAAATTAATTTCCTGGCATCTTTGCTTTGATTTATCAGCCTTGGGAAAAGTCACAAATACACCTACACACATTTTAGAAAGAAGCCATAAGAAAGTATCCACATCCTCCCTGAAGACACTCAAAGCAGCACTTATATCTGAGGAGGAATTCACAGCACACTCTGAATGGAATTTTCCAGCATGAGACTTGAGCTATGGAGACCTCTGTAGAGGCTTAATAATCTAACAGGGCAGTTGGAAACATAAAAAGGAACAAATATTTTGCAGAGCAGTACAGCCAGACAAGCTGCAAGTTTCCTCTCTGGTCCAGATCTGCCCAAACAAGACATCAAAACAAGGTGACAAACAGCAGCAGATCCTGCTTAACAACCCATAGAGAGGCTGACCACAAGAAATCCACCACAATCATCTCTATGAAACAACCATCCATCACTGCATCCCTCACCCACCAGCACAGGTGATTCCTATCGACCTTTGGCAGGTGGAGAAACAAACACACAAATTAACATTGACAAATGTCAATTCCCAAAGCAGCACCAGACATCCAAACTGGGGCCTTAAACAGCATATAGTTCTTTCCCTAGGCAAAGTTACCTTTAGCAGAGAGGCAGTGTAGATAAAAAATGCAGTTAGAATTGGAAGAAACAATTTTGATCAGAAAAGATTTTACTGCACTTCTGCTGCACCTGTGTTGTCTGTCTGGTCTGACAGCATCCTCTGCATCACACTTGTGTGCATACTTTGAGATTCCCAAGGACTTTTTTGAAAGCTGGACAAAGCAGACGGAATGTGACAATGCAATAAATAAACTCCTGACATCACAGGGGGAAAAATAATGAGTATTAGGAAGGTCAGAGTTCAAACCTTGGTAATCTGGATCTGCCCAATTACATCATCATAAGAACCAGATGCTTCCCTCTTGCACCATCCAACACCTTGAGATTTTATGATCCACTTCTCTTCTGCTTGTACTGTAATGTAGGATTGCTTGAGGATTCAAGGGAAGTCTCTTCAAAACAATGAACCTTCCAATCTGCAGCTGTGAGCTGTGTGGTGATGATATTTCACCAGGTTGGCATAATCACGCCATGGCAAAACCAAATTCCAGGTCAAAATGATGCCTTCCTGGGTGGAATGATTTCAGAAGATCAAAACAAAAACATGTTTGGGAATATAAAATGCCAATTATGAAACCACAGCGTCCTGCCTGTGCTGTTGTGTTCTTGCCATGTGTCCAATGGCACAGCACAGCTCTAAACTTGTCAGTGGTTTCTTCTCCCTCATTTGATAGCAACCTCATCAAGTGTGAATCATAAAACCACATAAACTGCAACAATGCTGTCCTTCTACTGATTTCTCGGAACATAAACAATAATAACGTAAACATGACTTACCAAAGACTTAAGTAAAGCACTTAAAGGAAATCTATATTTTTACATGAACCACGGATGTTTAGTGAAGTGGTATGATGTTTCTGCTTAGCTCTGGATGGCTGGAAATTATCTCACTACTTAAAAGTATATTCCTTGGATGCTGAGAATTAAAGCCAAAATTGGTCTTTTGTTTATTACATATTTTTGCGTTTTCATGTTAAGCAGCACAGGCATGAACGTTATAGACTGGTAAACGATTCTGTTTTGATCAGTTTATAAATTGCAAAATTCTAGCAAGTTCTTTGTGTGAAATGTGAAGAAAAGTTCATTTCAAACATCTTGAAAGGGGAAAAAAGGATAATCTAGAAGAGATCTTATTTGCAGTTTATTGACCTCTCCTGAGTGTTCATTTGGCTGTTGTTGGATCCTAACCTTAGCTGATACTGAATATCCTCAGATGGAACTGAGCAGCGAGTCACGCAATCCTCATATTTCCATCAGCTGATCAGCAACCACAAATATTTGCAGTTTGTGTTATCTGAGCAATAATGAAAATCCAACATGGAAAAACTCAGACATGAAAATCAATGTTGAAACCACCTTAAAACCCTTAAGATGATAAAAGACAGAGTCAAGCCTGGAACACTGTCCTCAAAACACCCCAATTTTTACTGGTTCAATCCCAGGGCCTTCCAGGAGCAGCTTAGCAAAGAACATTCATGGCCAGATCTTCTCACACAGCCCCTGATTTATGTCCTATAGCCCCTCTCCACCTGGGCTGCTTCCAGGCTAATTCCCTCATCCTCAGCCCCCTCCAAGCAAGCTCAGCCCTTCCTGTGCTGAGCCCAGTTCTCCAACTGAGCAAGGCAAACACTGCCTTGACCACCAAAACTTCAGTGAGGATCACACTGAAACCTCAGCATCTGAACTATCTGCACTGACTGAAGGGAAGCTTGGGGCCCTTATGCTAAATTAGAGCAGATTTTGAGCAGATTTTGTATCTCTGTGTCACTAAGTGGTGCAGTCCCTGCCACACACCTCACACATCTCACTTTAGAGGCAAAGTCCCAGGAAAAATCTGCATGTGGTCTTTTCAAAGTGCTGGGTACGTTTTGAGGAAAGTACACAAGAAAATATGGTCTAGCCAGAGAGAATACTAGGGCAAATTGAATCACTAGCTGTTTTTATCAAAAAATACAATCGGGGAGAAAACAGAAAATTAGGATGCTCATCATCAATTACTGAGGTAAGCAAGATAAAAATAAAGCAGGTTGGGAAACCTATGATTCTTTCCCACCCAACACTCAATTCCAAAAACTTGCAAGAGCAAAAATGGACTTTACTAGGATCATGAAAATGACAAAAATACATGGCTAAATATACCTGGCCTATCAGACAGAGTGCTCAAATAATAAAGAAGGCTGAATTGTGCCAGTGCCTTCACACAGGTACTGTCACTGGTGCCTGCAATGGTTGATATTCAAAAAAAAAAACTTCCACCTATTTTCTCCATCCTGCTTAATTGAATTGCTTAGCAGTTTCAGAATCTATGGGTTTAATCTACGGAGAATCTAATTTAAAGACCACAGGGCTGATAAATGAAGTTGTAAAGAAATCATAAGGAAAACTAAACCTGTCAACAGGTCAAAATTCTGCAAATAAAAGGTCTGGGGTATGGAAAAAGCATTCTTGCATCAGTCCCACATCAGCTGAGCTCTCACGTGGGAGTGCCCAGCACTGAGGCCATGATTCCTGCCAGCACATTTAAGGGCTGCATTATTTACCTCAAAAAGGCAAACCCAGGCAGAAAACCCCAGCAGCTCTTTTGCATGGGAGCCCTGTGCCGTGACCTTGGGTGAGCTGCTGGCTATTCTCCCTCTG
The DNA here is from genome assembly GCA_013401375.1 of Spizella passerina. Lineage (NCBI taxonomy): Eukaryota > Metazoa > Chordata > Aves > Passeriformes > Passerellidae > Spizella > Spizella passerina. The sequence continues at coordinate 10,908 of WBNQ01081228.1, forward strand.
TCAATGAGAGACAATGATGCTTCTCCCCTTTGACAAGTGCTTTGAGGTCTGTAAACAAAGGGCTCTGGATGTTGAAATCCTGGGTACACTCTGCTTGGCACGTTCCCTGAGCTTTGGGTGAGAAAGGTGCCAAAAACCTATGGATAAATACACGTGACACAGAGGAGTCATTATTTATAATATTCCCTGATCATTTGTTATTGTACCTGGTAATTGAGTGTAAGATGGGGTTTTCTTTCTCCTCTCATTGTTTATCCTCCTTTATTTTGCCCATCTACAGCATATTAGAGCCGTTTGATACAAACTAAAAGTTGGTATCTTGGCCCACAGAACGACAGTGGCTGTACATTTTACTCCCTGTTTTTTTCAGGTCTGTTCTATTTTTGTGTTTATTTATTTGATCCACTAAATTATCTAATTAGTGGCATATATAGTTGAAACATGAGCTGCTGTGAATATTTACTGCACACTTGTTCAGGCATTTATCTAAATAGGTGGCATGCCAGGCCTATGTAATAAGGAATAATGATTCCTTAGAAGAGTTACAGGAAATTATGGAAGACAAAAAAAAAAAAAAAAAAAAAAGGAAAGAAAAGATTTGCATAGTGGGTTGTAACATCCAACAACATATATCAATTCTTCCAGAGATAGAGCAATTGCATAGTAATGACAAAAATTTTATTGTAACAAATAAATCAATACTTGCCCTACTGCAGTCTCAGATGTTACTTTTATGGATCTTCCCATGTCCATTACATAAAACTGCTCCTGATAGAGTGCATTAAATGACAACTTCTGGGGGGGTGACAAATACAGTACCACGTCTTTGCAGGCTGTGCTCTACCTGCTATTAATCACTATCTCATTGCATGGGGATCCATTTATATCACTGCAACAACAGTGCTGAGTGGCTCACAGTGATGGACTGTGCTGCACAGGGAATGTTTGTTCTTGCAGCAGAGCTGTCACCATTATGCCCAGCAAAAGGAAAATTCAAGATATCCCCAATTAGAAGTGATTTTAGGAGGGGAAAAAGGCCACCAAAAAACCATACTGTGGGACAAAGAATGAAGACTTGTGCTCTGTATTCTAAGTCTTCATATAAACAAGGCAGATCAAATTTTCTCAAGGCTCCATACAATGCAGACAATACCCCCCACACTATGACAGCCATCAGTCCCTTTTGTACCCAGCTCTGCAAGGTGACAGTAAAGCAATTTTTCATGATACATTAAGTGATTATAGCAGTGCTTTTGTGGATAGCTGGTGTCTTGACCAGAAGTCAGACACATTAGATACAGAAAATTCTGTCATGTTTAAGATCACATTGTAGTCATTTGGTCAAGCCATCTTTGACTGGCATCTTCTCTAGGTACCAAATTCACAGTTCTGGTAATTAAGGAAGAAGCATGAGGCCCAGAGGGAATTTATCCATCCTCTTAGACCAGCATAGTCACTCCAAGAAGGATATCCCTTACATCTATTCCTTTATTTCAGTCTTTCACCCTGCAGCAAACATGCCAGCAGGGCCCAGTGCCAGTGAGTAATAGGAAATGCCTTTGAAGTCCAGGGAGCACCAGGCGTGGGCAGGGAGAATGCCACTGTGACTCCTGGCAGAATTACACCTGTCCAACGCCTCACCTTGTTTTACCTCACTGGGTAGTAAACACCCAGCGAGCTTCCCAACAGAACAGATATGGTCATCCCTTCCTTTTCAAAAAAATATTTAAATCAACAAATATTCCTAACATCAGAATAGCTCCTGAATAGTACTGCAAGAGGAACTTGCAAGGAATAAATGCATCTTCATTTTGCTTTATTCCTCTCTTTACCCTTTTTTCTCCTCTTCCTCATCTTTTACCCACTAGGCACAGTGTTACATCAGATATTTCAGGTCTGTGTCATGTCATCATCTTTTTTACTCTCACTACAATTTGGGCACTGTAATACAAAATAATAGTGATACTGCACAGCATTCTCTTTTTGGGACTGCTACTCAGAAAACCAAGTAAAAACAAACCAGCATTAAATAATTTGAGTCCTTCCTTGGCCAGACACATTCCCCTCAAACACTAGGATGTATAGATATAGATAGGTAGATAGGTAGATAGATAGATAGATAGACAGACAGATAGATATAAATATATACACACTTTATGTATACAGCTGAAATCAGCTGGTTTCTGGCCAGTTCCCATTTCTCAGTTTACAGGTGTCACCTGGATGTCATTCTGCTCATTCCACGTGGCCAGTCTACCTCTGGTGTATTAGCCACACCCTGTAGGGATAAAACCCCAAACCAACACTTCTGCACTGCACTTTAGCAGGATACAGAAGTTTCCTACTGAACTGGGGTTAATTTATTCACCAGTATGCTAATTTCATTTGCCTATGGCTATTAGTGAATAACCTGAAGCCTGAATTTGGCATGGCTGTTAGGAGTGCCTGCAGTGATAAATGACCAAGTGGGTATATCTACACGGGTTCTTTTTCTTCTGCATTTTAATTCATTAACCAAATGAGGTCTTAAAACCATTTACCTATTTCCTGCCCTTCTGATAGATTAGTATGCGTTTCATAGTCATCCATCTGATAAAAGCAAAAAAAAAGCAAGCCTCCCCTCCATGGTGTTACAGACAAGACTCTCTCCACCCTTCTCATTACTCAGCTAAACTCAGTTTTGTTCCCTTCCTGGTTTTCTGTTCCTACCGTGATTTGCAAGTGAATGACTCCCCTCTCCGAGGAGGCTGGATCAGATGCAGAGCAATTGTGCCAGGCTGGGATGAAAGGAGCTGCACATCTCACACTCACTGCCTCCCAGCGAGCTGGGCACAGAGGTTATTTTCTCACCACCCTTGGGGATCACACACCTCCAGAACAGCTGAGCCGCCCTGCTCACCTGGGAGCTGCCTCTGGGAACGCTTTCCACCAGCACGTGCCCATTTAGAAGAGATCCCCCTTCCCTCAGGACTGGGTTTCCTCTCTCCACTCCCACAGGCAATAGAATTTGATGGCTTCAGGGTGAGGCACAGCACAGGAGGGACTCAGCTGCAGGCTCATGTTCTGCTGTGACTGCTGGGCCAGCAGAGCAGTGAGTGCTGGCCCAGGAAGGGTGGCAGGAGCACAGATGCAGGCACAGAAGGGGAAGAAGGAGAGAAAGAAAGCATCCACTGGGCAGTTGTGTGGCCCAAATGTGATGGTGAAGCAGCTGCCATTTGGGCAAAGATTGGCATGTCTGGAGCTGATCAGTGAGCAGGGTGAATTTCTCCTCTTTCTGGCTTATTTACAGCTTTACCTCTAATACCTAGCTGGTCACTTCTTTTGGAGCTTTGTTTTTTTTCTGTTTGATTTTAAATTTTCCTTGCAAGTTCTAATAAGACTTTAAAAAAATGTTTACCCTGCCTACATGGAGCACATTATGTTAAAGTGGGGAGAGAAGGGAAGCTCATACCTCAAGGGTCACAGCTCCAGGTTTTGGGACACAAGCTCCAGGCAGGTCCTGTCACTCATTCCCTATCTCCTCCACATCCAGCTTCAACAGCTCTGCAGTTCAACAGACTTCATTGGTTTCACTAATTTATCAGTGCCTGTCCTTTGGAAATCTAGCACTTCATTTAGAGAGACTTGCCCTTACTTGTTTTTCCTTTTAAATTCCAGTAAATCGCCTTTCTGATCATTCTGTCCAAACTTTTTTTTTTTAAATAAGTAGTTTCTTCAGAACATCTTCAACTATTTATTGACAGCAAGACTGAAAATGTGTCACCTTCTATTGACTCAGTAAATATTTGGTGATTCTTTCCAGTTCACATGCTACAAAATATATTCACTTTTCCCTTTTGGGATGGTGCTGGTGGTGAGAGAAATGATACAGGATTCCACATCCCAAAGCTGCACATTATTGTCTGCTCTGTTTGGTGACTGAACCTTTCTGTTCCCTTCCTGCACTCCTGAATCTTACCTATAGCTCCAGACTTTACCTGGCTTTTAATGATCTCACTTCTGAAAAGGGGAATTTAAAACCCAGCAATTGCTCTCCTGCTATACCATCTGGTCCCAGTCGATTTTATGCTCTTTAAAAGCCCAGCTTTTTTTACTCAGTAATTCCAAGTATTTTTAGTTTGCAGTTGTTGCTATTCTACAGCTGGGATCACAATGTTTTGAAGTAAATCAGATGAGAATTATACTGTGCAGAAAGTAGCAGCAGATATTCAATGCACCTATATTAGGTTAATGTATTCTTTTTATGGATTTATTTTTCTTAGTTCAAGACATGTGGAAAAGAATAGAGAAAATAATAAAATCCTTCAAACAAGTGATTTACTCTAAATCAGGGATGTGTTTACCTGCCCTACTTAGACAGGAAAAAAACAAGTTAGCTAAATATTACTAGATATGAATATTTTTGTCCTTTATTTCCATAAAGATTAGCTGCATATGGCCCCTTGAGTAAACAATGTGTATTGGCTCATGAGCTCTATTGGGAAAAAAGCAGCATTAAAGATGGATCTCTGCTCTCAGTTCTGCTGCAATCACACTACAACCAAGAGACTAAAAGAAACAAAAATGTTTATTGATTACTTTCCCCATAACTTTGTACAAAGAATATTGAAGACCAGCCAGGTGTACTAATGACCTAACTTCTTTCATTTAGTTATGAGGATAGAAGCAAAAAAGNTAATTCATTAACCAAATGAAGTCTTAAAACCATTTACCTATTTCCTGCCCTTCTGATAGATTAGTATGCATTTCATAGTCATCCATCTGATAAAAGCAAAAAAAAAGCAAGCCTCCCCTCCATGGTGTTACAGACAAGACTCTCTCCACCCTTCTCATTACTCAGCTAAACTCAGTTTTGTTCCCTTCCTGGTTTTCTGTTCCTACCGTGATTTGCAAGTGAATGATTCCCCTCTCCGAGGAGGCTGGATCAGATGCAGAGCAATTGTGCCAGGCTGGGATGAAAGGAGCTGCACATCTCACACTCACTGCCTCCCAGCGAGCTGGGCACAGAGGTTATTTTCTCACCACCCTTGGGGATCACACACCTCCAGAACAGCTGAGCTGCCCTGCTCACCTGGGAGCTGCCTCTGGGAACGCTTTCCACCAGCACGTGCCCATTTAGAAGAGATCCCCCTTCCCTCAGGACTGGGTTTCCTCTCTCCACTCCCACAGGCAATAGAATTTGATGGCTTCAGGGTGAGGCACAGCACAGGAGGGACTCAGCTGCAGGCTCATGTTCTGCTGTGACTGCTGGGCCAGCAGAGCAGTGAGTGCTGGCCCAGGAAGGGTGGCAGGAGCACAGATGCAGGCACAGAAGGGGAAGAAGGAGAGAAAGAAAGCATCCACTGGGCAGTTGTGTGGCCCAAATATGATGGTGAAGCAGCTGCCATTTGGGCAAAGATTGGCATGTCTGGAGCTGATCAGTGAGCAGGGTGAATTTCTCCTCTTTCTGGCTTATTTACAGCTTTACCTCTAATACCTAGCTGGTCACTTCTTTTGGAGCTTTGTTTTTTTTCTGTTTGATTTTAAATTTTCCTTGCAAGTTCTAATAAGACTTTAAAAAAATGTTTACCCTGCCTACATGGAGCACATTATGTTAAAGTGGGGAGAGAAGGGAAGCTCATACCTCAAGGGTCACAGCTCCAGGTTTTGGGACACAAGCTCCTGGCAGATCCTGTCACTCATTCCCTATCTCCTCCACATCCAGCTTCAACAGCTCTGCAGTTCAACAGACTTCATTGGTTTCACTAATTTATCAGTGCCTGTCCTTTGGAAATCTAGCACTTCATTTAGAGAGACTTGCCCTTACTTGTTTTTCCTTTTAAATTCCAGTAAATCGCCTTTCTGATCATTCTGTCCAAACTTTTTTTTTTTAAATAAGTAGTTTCTTCAGAACATCTTCAACTATTTATTGACAGCAAGACTGAAAATGTGTCACCTTCTATTGACTCAGTAAATATTTGGTGATTCTTTCCAGTTCACATGCTACAAAATATATTCACTTTTCCCTTTTGGGATGGTGCTGGTGGTGAGAGAAATGATACAGGATTCCACATCCCAAAGCTGCACATTATTGTCTGCTCTGTTTGGTGACTGAACCTTTCTGTTCCCTTCCTGCACTCCTGAATCTTACCTATAGCTCCAGACTTTACCTGGCTTTTAATGATCTCACTTCTGAAAAGGGGAATTTAAAACCCAGCAATTGCTCTCCTGCTATACCATCTGGTCCCAGTCGATTTTATGCTCTTTAAAAGCCCAGCTTTTTTTACTCAGTAATTCCAAGTATTTTTAGTTTGCAGTTGTTGCTATTCTACAGCTGGGATCACAATGTTTTGAAGTAAATCAGATGAGAATTATACTGTGCAGAAAGTAGCAGCAGATATTCAATGCACCTATATTAGGTTAATGTATTCTTTTTATGGATTTATTTTTCTTAGTTCAAGACATGTGGAAAAGAATAGAGAAAATAATAAAATCCTTCAAACAAGTGATTTACTCTAAATCAGGGATGTGTTTACCTGCCCTACTTAGACAGGAAAAAAACAAGTTAGCTAAATATTACTAGATATGAATATTTTTGTCCTTTATTTCCATAAAGATTAGCTGCATATGGCCCCTTGAGTAAACAATGTGTATTGGCTCATGAGCTCTATTGGGAAAAAAGCAGCATTAAAGATGGATCTCTGCTCTCAGTTCTGCTGCAATCACACTACAACCAAGAGACTAAAAGAAACAAAAATGTTTATTGATTACTTTCCCCATAACTTTGTACAAAGAATATTGAAGACCAGCCAGGTGTACTAATGACCTAACTTCTTTCATTTAGTTATGAGGATAGAAGCAAAAAAAGCAACAGGGAAGAGATCTCTGTAAAGAGAATTTGGATTAGGAAGAACTACATAACCTTCATTTCTTTCAAATTAGGAACGTTTCCAAGCAGAATACACAGGTATCCTTCAAAATAAGGACTGAAAACCAATTTCATGGGTTCTCTGCAGTGCAATAACACAAGGCAATGCTGTGTCTCCACAGCTAACAGTGTCTATTTAGAGTGCTGTTTCCACAGATGCCTCCAGCCCTTCCAGCACAAGAATTTACATTCCCCTACCTCTCACAGCTCTTCTCCTCCTTGTTGGTTCACAGAAGTTACTTCATCCTATCTCTGAACAATTTTCATACAGCTACAACATATGGATGGGAGTGGGACTGATGGCAGAGCAGATGCCATAGCTCTCCAATAAGACCATCTTTAAAGTTCCCAAACCCCCACAACAATGCACTGCCCTATAAGCATCTATTCCTTCTTTGGCATCTTGGTTTCAGGTTAGAAAAGAAACATCCTGTACAACTGCATTCTGCTCAACTTCACAGAACTTGAACATTTATCAGTTACTCCAGTGTTTAAGGCATTATTCATGTCAAGAGCACTTACTTGCTTTTCATCCTTTCCCCAGAGGAACAGTAAAACAGATTTATCTTTACTTTCTGATCTTTATTCTTGATTGTTACTTTATACAGAAAAGTTTCTGCTTTCTTTCCCCTACTTCCACATAAGGGCTTTTTACCTTGAAATCCAACTTTCTCAGATGCTTTTGTCCTCTGTTAATCATCACATTGCTCTAATTGGCTTTCTGTCAATCCATCTTACTCTGGTTAGTACCCAAAGCACCTCTGTGCTTTTAAATTTAAAGCCAGTCTTCAGCAGAACTAGTCATGGGCATGGTGATCCCAAAACACCAGCACATGCCTGAAAACCAGGCCTGTTCCAGCCCTGGTTGACCACCAGTGGCTTCCCTAATGATGGCTTTTTGGGAATTTGGTTCTGCTCCTCTCACCCTCAATTCCATGGTTAGATAGGGCTGCAGACATGGCTACCTCAGGATATTAAGTTAGTCTTGGAAATTTGAGAAACAAAAGAGCATGTTTGGTCATTCAGACCCTGTAACAGATGGAAATCTGAGAAGAGAAGGCATTAGGGACCCCTGGCCTATGGCTAATTCCATCTTCAAGAAAAAAGCCATTTTAAATGACAACTTATTTGTATAAATGTATTTGATCAATAAATAGTGGAGTGTTTACTAAGCTTCCTTAATAGCTGCTGCAGCCTTTATATATGTGCCTTGCCTTGTTGCCAAACAGTTTCATCCTCCATGTACTGGAAAAACAGAATTCACAGGATTTTACTGTAAACCAGAGCTATGCTACTCCTCTAACCCCATTATAAAGTAAGGAGAATTACTTTTACTAACAATGAGTTAAATTACTGTGGATAATCAAGTACTGCAAGCAGAAATGTTATTATGGGGAGGGAGGATTGACAGATAAACCAGTATAAACCTAACTCTTTAAAGAACCAGAGTAAAAGTGGGCTTTCTATTGTCCATAGCCATTCCTGATGGCTCTTAAAAACAAATAAGCTCAGAGTATCATCTGTCTTTTTATTTTATTAAGAATTGGTCATCACTGTCCCATCTGCTCCATCACTTAATTCCAGAACATCTGAATGTAATATTAAATTAACCTAGTGTGGGATACTTATTCCTGTTTCTGTTTAAACAGCAGTATGTTGCAGTTTTGGCTTGATCCAATGTAAGTTTTATGGGAACAAGTCTATTACTGAACAGAGTTTTTAAGTTTCCTATAACTATTCTATAAACTGAACGTGTGAATTTTCTCTACAGCAAGTGACTCTCCTGATATTAGGAGCCCCATGGTAAGGTTGAATAAATGTCTGGTTGTAGCAGCACAGCACAAAGCCATCTGCCTTCCCATGTGGGTCATAGAGCCAAAACTGACCTTTTGCCTCGTGCACAATTATTTTCTGAGCAACAACTGGAAGAGGCTCCTCATGGTGAGCAGAGGCCAGAACCCCACTGCTTCAAAACCACAGTAGCTGTGAGTCAACAACTGTCACCACGGCAGTGAGAGGTTACCATGCGGCTGAGGAATAAACAAAACAAACTAAACATAGATTCCACCATCTGAAGCTCATCTGAAAACTGCTCAAGTTCAGCAGCTCAGCTGAGGTTGTACGGAGCAGTTGTTTCATTAATGTTACAGCAGGAAACAGAGGAACCAAACTTCAGGCACCAACATTGGTTGGTCTTTGGTTTCAGAGGAACAAGCTCACCGTGATTCAACAGCCATTTTCAATCAAAATTACCAGAAGTCACTTTGGCAGCTAAAAGATTCTTCAGGTCAGAGAAATGGGTCATTTTCAGTTAGAGATCACTTGAATTTATTTTCCTCCGTTTTCATCTCCAAACACATTTTTTTTTAACTATACAGCAATATAGCAAATCTATTTTGACTTGAATGACTGTTTCAGTACAAACATAAACAGAAAGTTAATGGAAAACTTTGGGCAAGCTTTAGTCCCCAGATATCACTATGCTAATCCAAACAGAAGATTTGCCAGGGTCTGGGAAGGATTCTATCCTGTATTGTGTCACATTTTTCTCAGGGATGTGAGAAAAATTCCCATTCTTATTTACTTCCCTAGGAACTGACTGGCTTTAATCTGAGGCAGGAGGCAAACCTTGCATGGGATTTCCCCCCTATCCAGACATTCTCCTTCCAAGCCTGGTTGAAAAAAACAGATCATGCGTGCATTTATATCAGATCAGATATAATTACCAAGAAAAATTATTTGTGCTTACAAGAAAGGATTTGCCAAATAAATATGGGAGAGTTGCTATTTGACATCTAAGTACAAAGACATTGAAAAAAGTTTGCAATGTCCTTACAAAATGCCTCAAAGAAGTTTGAGTTATTTTACCCATCACAGGATGACATACAATGCCAGACAAATTTAAAAGGCCTGGGATGTAACTGGTATGATTTTACATACACAGCTTATTGCAAAAGAGTGAAATGCAGTTACCACCTCCTTTCCCTTCACTCAAATATTCATCTTAACTAGTGTTAAGATAAAGGAAAAGCAGAAAGAGCATTTAAAGAAATGTTAATACTTATGGTCTTGGAATCATAACAGAGTGAGACCATACATTTATGGTGACTTGCCAGGAATTGCAAAACTGCACTGAGCAGTAAATAGCTTTGCAGAATCCAAAACAACAGAAAAACCATTTCTCTGTGCTTCCTAGGCACTGCTTTCAGCCAACACTGTGCCACACACACGAGCTTTCCTGCCCTTCACATGCTGTCAACAAAATAAATGGAGAGTGATGAGATGGTGCCTTTTTCACAGCTGGACTGTGCCAGGACAGCACTGACCATAACATTTCATAACAGAGAAAGGGGAGAGGGAAGAAATGGAAAATCATGTGCAACTAAACAAAGTCTGGGTGGTTATACTTGACAAACTCTGTAAAAAGCAGATAAACAAGAACAGCAGAAGGGACAATTTTGGAGACAGAAAAAGCCCAGTGTGAGCAGTGAGGCATCTCCAGAGGGATTAGTCCCTGATGGGCTCTGAAGCCTGAGGTTGGACTACCTAACCCTTGGTGGCTCTACTTTGCAGATTCATCTTTTCAATTTGTTCTTTTAAAGCATTTTTGAAAACATATGGTAAATGGAGACGTTCTTGAACACATTCCATATAATAAATGTTTTATGTTGCATAATAAATAACCAAATTCAATTAAGCTCAGCATAAGAGCCATATTTTGTGAGCATTGTTGGGAATTTAAACATCCAACACACTTTAAGAGTAAAACATTTTGTTAGCAGCTTTATAACAGAATTTGATGTTAGATAGCCTGAAGTCTTCTTTCAGACACAAGAAAGAATCTGGATCTAATTATTGTAATAATCCTGAGAATGGGATTTTGGCCTCTTATTGGAGCAATCCAGGAATGACTCCTTTGAATCTTTCTCTTTACAGCTGTGGAAATTAGACACTAGACCACAATTGGTTTGTATTAGATTTTGGGATGGTGTAACATAGGTGGTTAAATCCTAGCTTCAATGCTCCATTTGTGATTTTTTATTAAACTCATTCAGACTACCAATATCTTGGAATGAAGTCAGGGGATCATGCAATTGAACTGCCTTCTCAGAAGGAAACAAAACTACAAAGGTCCAAGAGAAAAAGGATCCCTGAAATTGAATAAAAAAACTTTTCTTCTCAAGCTGGGCAGGCCTTTATGTGTGGCATATCCTTATTCATTTCCAAGGTTTGAGATTTTGATAGTTTCAAACTGATGGGGTATTTTTGAGGTTTGGGTAGAGGTTTTTTGCTGTTGTTTAGACCTTCTTGTTACTGGAAGCAAAAGTTGTGTGACAAGACAGAAGAAAATTAACCTTTCTTCTGTTTGGAGCAAAATTTCAATAAGTATCCTACTAATTTAATCTATGAAAGTCAAGTAACGGTTTATTATAAGAACTGTAACTAACATTGCTATTTCAAAAGAAAGATTGGGAACATTTTCAGGTCATTTGACTGTCCTGGTGGACTAAGATTTAAATTACTGAGAATGTGGAGTCATTAAAAGCACAAGTAGATCAAGTTCCTTCTTACTGATTTAAGGAACTTTTGTATCATGCACAGTGACCAACAAAAACCACCCAACAAGGAGAGAGTAACCACCCAAGGTCTGAAGGATCACTATGAATATTAAGTTAGGATGACTAAAGCCTAAAACCCATGGGAACACAACTGTTTTTAAGTCATCCAAGCTTGAGCTACAGACTGCAGTGATAGAGACTCCATCTTACACCTATCCTGCTCCAGAATAAGTCTGTTGGAACAGGAGGACTTTCTAACTTAATTCATTTTCCTGCTTTCCCCATTCATTTTTCTGCTGTGCCCCACAGGAAGCAACATCTGGAGTTAGGAACAGTACAGGGATGGGCCTTGCCTGTAAAAACAGGCATTAAAAGGACCATCCTGAGAGATGGCACACTTATTTCCTATCCTGAATCTCCTGTGACAACTAGTTATTATATTTTCTATACCAGCTGTGGTATTTCAGTTGTTGGTTCTGTGGTAACCATTGCTGGATGACAACATTTTAGTGGTAGATACTTAAGCTGTACAAAATAATCTGCCTGCCAAACAGGCAGTGACTTGGTTTGCAGTCTCCCTAATATATGCCCAGTCTAATCATTAACTAGAAACATTTTTCTAATTCTTCAGCACTTAAATAAAACAGTCCAAAAAGCTTAAAAGGGGAAAAATAGATTGAAAGTTGTTGGATGCTTTGAAGTTTCCATCTGAGACAGTGGAGTTTCCCCAGGTTTTCTGAGGCAGACTGTGGTCCTGTAAGATGCATCTCTTGTGGTTCACCCAAGATGCTATTTGGGAAAATCTGGAATTCTGCAAATGTTATACTGTTCAAATAACTTGATGGTTTGGTTTCTTATGATGCATGCAGGAGGAGTCTGGAAACTACAGCAATCAATTGTGGCCAGGTTTTGGATCATAGTAGAGATTTTAGACCTGGAAACTTCTCCAAGATATTCTACAGGCAGGGACTGAGAATGAAACTCATATTTCCACTCAGATACTCTCACTGCTACTCCCATTTCATGCTTTCATTCTACTACCACCCCACTTATCTGGCTTGTTATATTTTATATCTGCATCATAAGATTCCCAGACCTGGAAAAATTTTCTTTGAGGTCTTTCTATATAGCACATGCATGGGGAGATATTTGGCCAGCATTACTACATAGGTAGTACCAAAAAAAGTATTTTACACAAAGATGAAAAGGAGCCTTTAAAATATTTTGCACCTAAGATTTGCAGCCCAGGTTCTCAAAGGAAGAAAAATTATATTAAAGGAAACAAAAAAAAAAAATTCTTGCCAATACCTGAAAATTTCAAGGATTTTCCTACTTCAAGTCAGGATGGTTCCAGCCCCTCCAGGCAGGAGTTCTCAGACTTTTCTTCAGTATCAAATTCCTCCCCCAGCCATAAGACCACCAGCTCTTTAGTACAGAATAGGCTTCAGACCAAAAAAACCTCCAAGAAAAGTTAATACATTCTTAGAACCAGTGAAATGGGATTTTAACCAATTTACACTGAGGGCAGCAACCTCACCAACATCCCAGGCTTCCATTCCAGAGCTCATCACTCAGATTGCTTGTTTTGATGTGTTTGATTTGCTTTATGAATAAAACCACTCACTGGTACAGATAGAAGGTACAATGTGCTCTAGGATTCACTCTGTTTATGTGGGCTACTGTGAACAAAAAAATATTAAAGGGCCTGGGCACCTTGGAGCACTCCCATTTGATTTAGAGAAATAAAGAGCAGCATCAAACAAGGAAAATACCGGGTTACATTATGGTTCATGTTGCCACATATCTTGTATATTTCATAAAAACCCATAATAACAGGAAAAAAGCAGGAATAGAAAAACATTTACCAGCATTTATGACAACCTGCATCTTAAGTATTAACAGACCTGCTGAGATTTTTAGCCTTATTCTCCCATGTAAATATAGTCAGAAGCAAATAACAGACAACTGATGTTGCATTACAGAAAATCGCACATCAGCTATATTATAATATTTTAAAATAATGTTACAACCTCTCAACCATCATAGGCTATCAGCATTGCACTAGATTAGTTTTCTGAATTTTTTTTCATCTTTGAAAATCTGGACAGAAGATTAGTTTAGGTCATACTATCAGCACAATGAGTTTGGTGATTTCTCAGGCTAAATTAAGGACATATATCTTTACCACAGGAGCCCAATTTTACCTTTGTTACAGAAGCTGAGTGCTTTGCACTTACACATGTATTTAAATTTAGCTTTGGTTGCATTTTTACAGCACTAGCTTGTGTGGTAGTGATAACATGGTTTAAGTTATGAGTTATGCATGTACATGGGGGCTTGTGTGCATGATAAAAATTTACAAGCTAGATTGTAAAGCTATAGTTATCCCAGGCTAACACCCTGCAAGCTCACAGCTATTTTGGCATATGAATGTTTTTGCTGGATATGCTGCATACAAAGTGACATGGTCAGTGGCAAATCTCTGATAGGAATTTTGCATACCTAAAAATATTTTTCCAGCAGAACTCCCTGGTTGTTGTGCTGGTTGACAGCAATACAAGCAAGGGACAAATCTCAAAACAGAAACATTAAAAAAATATGAAAGAAAATAAAAGAAAAATAAGGGGAGAAAAAAAGAGCTGAGTAGTAGAGCAGTTTCCACACAGGGTGAAGGTGACTTTGAGTTTTACAAGGAAAAGGAGACTCACATAAGATTTAAGGACAGTTTGGTAGGGATCAGTTTCACAGAGAAAAGAATTCCTACATGAACATCCATTAATTAATTACAGTTGAAGACCCAGCACAGGATGCACACTCATCAGAAACACACTAGCATGAGATCTGGAGTGGGACAAAATCCCTTTTCCAATTCTGGAATTGGAAGGACTGACAGCTAAGCTAAAATTAAAAAAGAAACTCTAGTTGAGGTGTACACAAAAGCCACTGAAATTCCAACAGCTACAGAGACTTCCCCTCACTGAGCTTGTATAATTACACATACACTATATATATATCTATATATATATATTTACCTGTAATTCTCTTAGCTCTTTCAAAAATCCCCCATTCAATGGTTTATGATAACATAAACTGTTCTGATTTATTTTGCAAGTCTGTGCAACATACTGACAGGTTTCAAAGCCAAAGGCTGAAGCCCAGCCCCAGACATTATTTAAAACAAAGCCACAAAATCTCCAAGCCTCAAACTGGCATGTTCCACCAAAAAGGTGATGATTTAAACCCACTAAATTTCACACAGAGAAAATGAACTGCTGAAACTTGGTCTTTAACCAATGCTTGGAGCAGACATCAAATTGCAGGGTCTGAGATGAGAAAGGTTCATCCAGAGGACACTGCAACAGGTCTGAGCCCAAATAGGTATAAACAACCAAAGTGAGCTGTACAGCTGCCTCGTTATTATACTCAGATGGCCAGAAACATATTTTATGTCTTGATGATGCTGTGTACAAGAGGTGGGAAAACCAGTCTCTCTGTTATGCAGAGATTTTAAAATATGAGTACATCTTTCAAAAAGTTTTGAAGGAAGAAAAAATAAAGAAAAAAAAATCAAATTAAGATCCCGCTGATACTGAGTTTATGTTAATTTGTATGTTTTACTTGAGTCAGAATCAGCAAGATTTATTTTCGTACCAGTTGGAGCCTTTCAGACATTTTCCCTCTCTCTTGCTGGGTGATATCATGCAAGAGCCACGTGCAGAGAGCTCAGGCACCTGAAGGGCTGGGGAGGACAGCGAGGACAAGGGACAGGAGAGGGCTCCTGCAGGGCCAGGGTGGGAGTGCTGAGCTCTGGGAATCAAATGTTCAAATGCAGCCCTGGCAGGAGCACTGCAGAGCACAGAAATGCCATTCTCCACCTTTTGCACCCATGTAAATTATGTACAGGAGCCCAGCAAGCCTCCCAGGGAAAGGCAGGTTCTAACCACACATCCTGGGGCTCCAAGCTGTGTCCTGAATGTTCCAGCAGCCCTGTTACCTCAGGAATCTCTTCTGGCAGTGGGGAATTCCCATCCATTCACTCAGAGAGTGCTGAAAACCTGGAAACAACCACATCCAGCCCAAGCCCCTCAGCTGACAGAGCCAGCCCTTGAAGGTCTCTGCTCCCGACCTCAGGAAAGCCACAATGGGAAACAGCATTTACATACACAGAGATAATATGGACTGGAAAGCAGATTAAACAACAACATTTCTAGATTGAATTTAAGATTTCAAACGAGTGTTAAAATATTTGTTTTACTAATGATCCAGATATGTAAACTGCCCATTAGAAAAGTCATAATATGTCCATGATTTAAAACATAGTTCTTAAAAATTTAGTCAGTGCTGGCAGTTAATATCCACTAACAGTTAACTTTTAATAGATTTCTCCTTTTTTTTCTTTAATACACCTTAAATTATGGTAGACACTATGTTTTATAAAACAAAGTGGTTGCAGGATTTCACATTTTTTGAAAATGTGTTTTGTAGTAGCAGTCACTAACAGATCTTCCTTTGCCATAGGAAAGGTTATCACAGCTTTGTGAAACAATCTCTGCTACCAACATAAATTTCCATATAACTGCATAAAATGTGACTGTACCAAGGAATTCATCTGCAAAGAGGACAATCAAGATTCCACTTCCTTGGAAAAGAGCTGGTTTAGAAGTTTTTTAGAAGTTTTACTTCTCATTTTGATGACACACAGCAAGGCCCACACTCAATACAATGCACTCAGGTCCCAAAACCTAGTTTTCACTAAATCCAAGACCAAAACACACATACCTCTGACATTAAATTGTGATTCATAGTCAGTGTTAGATTTCATTAGATTATCTCTAAATTTCATTATGATTCTACATTTATTTGAGGTCAACTTTCACAAATTATGATTAAGCCAGCAAAATCTAGTTCACTCCAATTGGTTTTACAACTACACATGGGTAATTTCTTAATATATCTCTTTTAGGTTATATTTCTCTTAATATCACTGCTTGCCTCTGCATTAGGCTTCTTCTCTCTTCCTGCTGTTGAGTCAAAAGGAGTCTCAAGATTCTTTTTCCATTGAAAAAACATGACACATAAAAGTAGTTTAATCAGGTCCTAGTTATTTTCAGGAAATATTCAGAACGAGTGATTAGAAGCTTAGTGTGGTTTGCCAGATTACCTAGGTATTTTTATGTTTAAATCATGTTGGTGCATTTTCCTACATTAACAGCCTAATACAAATTAATGAGGCACTCTAAATACCACTCAATGCAATACTCTTCTTTTGCTTAATTGCATATAATCTTAGTTTAGTTCAGTATAATACTAGCTGCAAACAATTAAATACAATGGTAAAGCAGTTCATCAAACTTAAGCAAGATCCATGCCAAGTATTCAGCCTCTTTCCCCTGAGGTTAGAAGTTTAAGATCAGAATAATACTGAATCATATCCCTACTTGTAGCCCCATTATCTTTTCCTTCCTTAGTTCTTAGACAAAAATTGATGAAGAAGCCTAACCTCTAGATTTTTATCAGGCAGCAAGAACAGATCCATCACTTGGTATAAATCCACATTGTTTCCCTGAAGTCAATGCAGTTGTATTAATTTACTCGAGTCAAGGTCTGGGCCACTGCTTTTATCTATTCAAAGCTACAAGTACCAGATAACAATCACTCAGGGATTTTTTTTTTGTTCCAAAACAGAATCAGCACATCAAATGCCTGTTTGATCTCGAACAGATTTTACATGTTTTATTGGCATAATAATTTGATACTATTGAAAACACTGGTTGTATGTAAGCTTTTATTTTCGCCCCCTCTAATTCACCTGTGCTACAGAAGTGCCTAGTATGTAGTTATAGATCTATAAATAATTAAAATCTAAGAGGGTTGTTGGGAAAATTGTCTCAACTGATCATTAGCCATATTTCACCTGTCTAGACATATTTGCATAGCATTTATCCCCCTCTTTAAAAGGGGCCATAGATTATACAAATCACAGATGCCAAATGAGGATGGAGTAGAAGCTCCTTTCTCAAATCAGACACAAGTTCTAACAAGAACCACCAACCTCAAATCATTTAAGTGTTTTCACAAATTTCTCACAACTTCTTGTCTCATGCCACCTAGAACACATCTCATTTCCACTTGACACAGGCCCCCATCTTCCTCATCTACCAACAGCATTGATTTCCACAAACATCTCTGGAGTTTAGGACCAGGAGGTTTGAAGGAAGGCTTTAGGAAGGCAGGGGTTAGCAAACACCAAGAGACTGTCAAAACACGTCCACCACCCCTTGCTTTCCAAGGATCCTTCCCACAGAAGCCATTTTAGACCAGCAGACTTAATGGTGTGAAAACAGTGCCTTTGACAGTGAGTGCAGCCAAGGCCAGACTGAAAATGAATATACAAAGTGCACAGAAAAACCTTTCCTCTCTCAATGAGAATAACTCATTTTACCTGTTATTTAAGAAATCTTAAAATTTGCTTACAGGTTATCTACGTCAACACCTCAGGGTCTTAATGCTCAAGAAAAATGGTTCTTGATATCATCTTCCTCCAGTGCAGAACTCATTCCCACCACAGCTATGAAAAGAGCTTGCACATCAGCTCACTTGGTTTGCACCCTTTGTGCAGCAGAGAGCTCACTGCAGCTGAAGGCAGCACCATCCTCCCCATCCCTGGCAGCCCTTTGGGTGGTGAGTGACACCGGTGGTGGATGTGGAGCTCAGGGAGGGCATTCATCTGCCCTGTGCTGGTGATTTACCCTTGGACTGTAACACCTCACCACAGCCTCAAACACACACAATTATCCCACTGAAAGCAGCCTGTTCCTCATTAGCAATTTCACAGAGTCCGAAAATAATGATGTGACAACAAACTCAACAAAATTTGCTCTAGGGCACAACAAGAAATAGACAAGATTTCCATATTTTTGGAGGACAATTTACTGTACTTGAAAGAGATAAATTCTTTCTGTTTACATTAACTGCCTCACTATTTGGTCCAATTATTCTGACTACTTCAGCAATCATGTTATGCTTGTTCAAGAAGAAAGAAATAACAACAGCTTATCTTGTTGAGAGCAAAGAACAAACAGTAAAAAATCAGTGGATGCACTTAGGCACTACAGTTGTTGCTATTGTGCTAAAGAGATGATTCATGTTCTCATAGCAACTAGGGTGAAAGAAAAACGTTCCTCTTCTGAAAAGGATTCTGTTGTAGTGGTTAAAGAACTCTTGAATAATCAAGCCAAATGGAGAGGGGAAAAACACTTCCCTATGAAATGATGTGCACTGAACTCAAGGACATGTTGATCTTTATATTATATTGATCGCCATACATATCTCAGTTAATAATCTGCCACTGTGGTTTGGTGTGGAGTGAAGACAAAAAAGGACAGATCAGATCTCAGAAAGCACTTTAAATAAGGTGAACCTTCCAGCCAACAGCTGTGGTAACCGTGTGCTTCTCGAGGCTTGCTACAGGAGGAATCTGTATCAGATACTCAAACCCAAATGCTCCTCAGTCAAAACCATTCATACAAATGATCAGTACCAGCTCCTTACAAACTGCCCCATACATTTTGCATTCACATGGCTAACTGGCCACAAACAGCAAGCACCAAATCTTTTCTGGCATTGCTGTCACGCCACGCTCATGTGTCACTTTGCTCTCACTGGATGCACATCACAGTCACAGCACATTGCAGGGAGCTGGCAGGAGTGACAGAGAAGTTTGAGTGGACCGTGGTCACGTTAAGCTGACTTCATGGTTTCAGTGCACTGTGATCTTGTCCTCACCCATTGAGGTTTACACTGTTATCACAGTCAAAACAGATCAGAGTTTGCTAGCACATCACTGTCATGTTTTATTCATGCTGAATATGCTCTATTTTTCCCCCCATCCATTCATGGCACAACGGCTTTCATAAAGCACTTGGGAAGTGGCTGCAGGCACGGAGGGCAGGCTTGTCCTTGACCTGTGCTTTAACACTCTCCTTTGTGGCAAGCTTTAGTTTCAAATAATGGCCAGGTTGTGGAATTAGGAATCAATATTCAGAAGCACTGGCAAGAGAGAAGGGGTTTCATTTCCTGATACATGACAGCGAGTTAGACCTAGACCAGGTAGCATCAGTTACCAGCACTACCTTCAGGGGCTGCTCCGAGGATGAACTTCCTGAGAAAGGATAAACGCATTTGCAATCAGCTGCATTTCCCTGGCTTCACTCTCTTTTCCTCTCTCACTGTCTTCCTTTCCTTCATCATCCTCCTGTTCTTCATTCACTCATTGCCCCTTCTCCATTTAAAGGAGACTCAGCTGTCCCCAGTCCTCTCAGCCAGAGCAGAAATCCTTGCTGCTGGCAGGACCAGCTCAGCCTCTTTGGATGACAGAGACCCACAGTACCCAGAGGTAAACATATTAAGTCTCTTGAGCTGAGAGCTGGGCAAAGATAAAAATGTAAAAATCCTGTAAAAATTCAGAGAATCTCGCCCAAATGAGGGGATCCCAAAAATATGCCTTTTAATCTTACCAAGGTATGTTCCGTGTTATCCCTGCGAGGGAGTATTCAGCTGGTGGCCAACAGCTGGCTGCAAGATGGGCTGCAGCCTTTAATGTCTATTTCCTCTGCAAATTCGTGTTGCAATTCTGCAGCCACAGAGAGTTCTGTAAACGACCTTTAATTAATAGTTTCATCCATGTTCAGCTCAGAGTATCTGCCCTGTTAGTAATTACTATTTTGAAACTAAGGCTATATTGGTAAATTCCCTTAGCAGTTTTTGCAGCAAGTTTTGACAGCTTTATACAGGGGAGTGGGGTGGTAGCAAGATATCTATCAAGATATCATTACTCTGCTTCCTTAAGCTTACCCAAAGCTTTTTAGGAACTTCTTGGAATGTCCTAGGGTTTCACCATCCTCTCTCTACATCAGCTGGGATTTTGGCAGAGAAGCTGCTTTCATTCCCAGATTTTGGCTGGGTATGAAAGAGCCCCAGGAGATGCTGGATGGACTCAGACACCATTCCCAGTGGAACAAAGCTGCTGTGCCTGCTGCAGGGTCCTAGAGTTTGCTCACAACTGCCTGCTCAGCACTGAGCCCTGCAGCTCGTGGTGATTGTGCTACAGAGATCTCCCCTGGATGTGATCCCTGCTCAGGCTGTTCACTGAGCATTTCTGAGACAATGATTTGAGCATGTGCCTCCTTCTGAGTTTTCAAGGCACTCAGATATATCTAAACAGACATGCAAATTAAAGCACTGCCTCGTTAAGCAAATAGGTTTGCATTTCATTGAGGCTGCTATATTTTTTTCAAATATTTGCAAGATATGTAAATATCTAATTAAGAAATATTCCTCTGCTCCATTTAAAGGTCATGTTGCAACAACTAAAATAACTTTCTTTGGACCAGGTATTCACACCCTGAGATTCTGGCCCATGACAAGATTAATCTTTGCCCTACATTTAGCAGCTTAGTCTCTCTTTTAGTTTCTTTGTGCTAGTTAACCACTCCACCAGTAAACTTCATTTTAAAATTGCACTGATGATGTATTTGTTGCTGTGTGACCTGGGCAGAGGTGGGAGCATTCCTGACATGAACTTTTCTCCACTTCTGCAAGGTCTGGGAGCTCATACCCATTTGAAGTTCCCAAAGCACT
Source organism: Spizella passerina (assembly GCA_013401375.1). Classification (NCBI taxonomy): domain Eukaryota; kingdom Metazoa; phylum Chordata; class Aves; order Passeriformes; family Passerellidae; genus Spizella; species Spizella passerina. The sequence goes on from WBNQ01081228.1 coordinate 32,013, forward strand.
TTTCCCCATACACAAGCATTTCAGAAATAGGCCAAAATGTCTTCTAGCTAATTTTGGTTTCCAGAAAAGTTAAGCTGCATGCATATGGCTCTATTATGATTAAATGATGCAGATCTAAGTACTCTGAGTTTACAAAAAGAAAATGGTTATGAAGTGACTGTTTTCACTAGCTCTCTTTGTGTGCTTAGAACATAATTAACTGGAGGACAGGCTTGCCCTGGCACAAGTCAAAAACCATTTAAACAGAGATCTTTCAAATTAAATGTTTGAGAGCCTGCTTGCGGGTTTTATGGATTTCAGAAGGGCAGATTCACATGGCAGAGTCTGGGAACAACACAAGAAATGCCCTTTTCTTGCAATGCCTCTCCTGCTTGCCCACTCCCAAAGAATTGCAGCAGATGACTCACGAGGCTGAGGGTGTTCTGCAAAGCAGTTTATGGTGTCAGTGTCACTTCTTGACACAACAGACTAAAACACTATGGTTGGGTGCACAGGAAAACCATCTCTGGTCCCAGCAAGCTGGGTGCTGGGCTCTCCCAGCCTTGGAGAGAGGTTGTTTCTCTAAGGGCCAGAGGGGTGACCCCATAAGGAACATTGCTATATTGCCAGCTCACCTCAGCTCCAGGGGCTTGCAGCCCCAAATCTCCATGCTGGGGTAAATGCCAACAAACACCTTCCTGTGGCAGCTTGCCTGATCTGGAAAGGCACTTTACCCTAAAAAAAGAGTTTGCTATGGGAGACTAAAGGCATTTGGTTGTGGCATGATGTGGAGCCCAGCATGGAAAGAAGCTCCATCCTCTATCACAGCGAGATGATGGAATTTAACTCGATTGGACCTAAATTTTCCACTGCCAACAGTGCAGTCCTTATCAAACCAGCAGCAATTCCTTGCATGCATTGCACTGTAGTTTAAAACAGGCTTTTTTCAGTGTTAGCATCAGTATATTACAGTGCCTGCCACCCTCCACGCCAAGCTAAGCCAAGGGACACAATCCTCCTGGAGACTCCCATGTTCAAAGGATTTCTCAAATCTGGTTGAATTTTCTGAGAACAAGCATAAATTACCCTGGATGGCTTCTAGGGGCAGCAAATGCCTTGAAAGCAGTGGCCCTTTTTGCCTGCAATGTGAATTCTCATAAGCTCATTTTGGGCACAAGCCAGATCTGCTACCACAGTGGCACCAGTAGGAAGGCAAAAGATGAAGCTTGATAGCAAACATGCCCTGTACCTTTTTTCATACTACTTTATTTCATTCTTTCTCTGAGTGTGCTACGTTATTAATGTTGTGGTAGGGATATGATCCAAGTCAGGGTGAATAAGGGTAACTGCTGCTGAAACAAGTGGTTCCCAGGCCTCCAACATGTTCACACCACTACCTTTGTGCAGTAAAAAGGAAAAAAAATTAAAAATTCCACAGTTAGAGGTCAACCACACCAGTCTCCTGATATATCACACTACCCAGACACATGAACTCTAGTGTCTGATTCAAGGGAAGCAGAAATGTGTTTCTGGGGGTAGGGATGGGGTTTTTTCTCCTCAAAAGTTATGGTGTAAAAAAAAATTAAGCTTTGGCTTGTACACAACAGACCTTCCTGGTAAACCCTATTGGAAGAAGGCATAAATTAGCCTTACTAAGACTAATTTCTCAGAGACTTCACCTCTGTCCCTCTTCCCCCCAGAACAACCTTGAAATCACTGCTGAAATGCCTTTGGCAGAAAGGAGTCACATTTCTGCTTGGCTGCCCTAGATCAGATTTTGAGTGGCAGGGATTACATGGAGTCCAGTCAGGAAACACAGGGATCTTCTGCTTTAGCCAGATCCATCCAGACCTGGAGGTCTGCTCCAGCTGTGTCGGCAATTCAGCGAGTGGCAGTGCCAGAAATTAAATACAATATCGCTTTTTTTGGCTGCCAAAGTAGCTCTAAGGAACCATTTACACCGAGTACTGCAGAGCCCAAAATGTGGGAGGTATTGCCCAGAATGCAAGTGAAAATGTGACTTTAGAACTGCTCATTGGCAACCAGCCTCCCCACTGCAAACAAAAAAAGGCCAAGGCCATTCCCAGGGTGAGGCAAGGAGGGTTCACTCCCCACCACTGTTAGCAAAACCTGAAGGAAAATAAATCACCACACCATGATCCAGGAACAGTATGGCCATAATGAGATGTGCTGTCCTTCTCAGAGCTTTGGGCTGACAAAAATTTACATGAAGGGGCCTTTTGGAAAGCCATCCACCTCTTGTAAATGGGGTACCACTCATACATTAGTTGCTGTACAAATACTTTGGGTTCCAGCCACAGTGAGCCAGGTCTTTGTTTTATCCCAAGTTCCTCTTAGGCCAACACAAAACCATCAGGAGCAAATGAACAATCCCCACAAACTGTGATTTAGTTTTCACACAGTCCCTTTAGGGATCCATTTGTTTTCCACTCGTTTTCTCTTTCCCATGGTTTTCACTAGGATCACTTCAGTATTTAAAGATGGTTTGCATAGTGCAAGAAATATATTTCTTACAAAAGTAGGCTGCTCCTTTCTCCAAGCACTGCTCTTTGAACATTAGATTTGTACTATTTCTCATAGCTATTTCTGCAAGTTACTCTTTACCAGAAGTAATATTCCACAATGCTCTCAAGTCCAGCAGGAATATCTGGTGGGTACAATACTACTTACCATGGCATCTCAATCTACTTTTATGAAGTAAGAAAATGTCCAGAAGCCCCATTCAGGGGAAATGCACCATTACATTTTCTATTGCTATAACAACCGCCTTGCTCTTCCACACATTCAAGAAAAGGGGGAAGAACATCAAACCAACTCTCCCTTCTATTTCTTACAGGATAAAACAGCTTCTACCAGATGTACTTGCAGAACTGCAGGAGCATTTCTCAGGAAAAATACAAAAACAAACAACAACCTATCTGGCACATTTACTGCTGGGCATCCTGAACAGAGTTACCTTGATAAAACTGCTTCTTGGTATTCCCATTTGCTAAACACACAGAAAGTTCCTTCTGTTCACCTTTGTGTCCCATTCATAAGTGAACTGCTTAAACAACTCTCCCATCCAAGCTGTCTCCCTGACTAATAAGTTCTTTTATTGACAGCTTGCCAGCAACAGCCCTAAAGTCAGCCTGAGAACATAAATACAGCCTCTTGAGCTTGCTTCAGTGTGTTAGAGGACGCTTTCAGTAATGTCGACAAAGCTTTAATGGTGTGAACTCAGAGCTCGAGTACTACTGAGAACTCCAGCGATCAACACCCACAGAACATTCAGAGAGTTTCGTTCCAAAAGTATTTTAGGAACCCTTGAAATCAGAGGCTTTCTCTCTGCTCTGCAAGAGCTCATTTTGGAAAACAATTCAGGCCATTTTTAGTTACAGAACTGTTGAGATAACCCCGCTCGTGGTGTCATTCTCCTGTTGCCTTTGTTTCCACAATGTCACACTTTCAAGCCACCTCTCCCTTTGCTGTCCAGAGGGGCTTGTCTTTCCAAAACAGCTCTGAACCTCAATTAACATACAGCAAAAGCAATATTTCCTATTCCAGCTCCATCCTGAGCAGCTCAAGAGATGGAACATGTCTCACCAGCCTCGCTGCCTGCTGGGTGTTAGCCTTTGACTAAACCTGGAGAAGGCTGGAGGCTGCTCCAGCTTGTGGGGTGAAATGTGATCCCACACAGCTCAGGACAGCTTCCCTTTGACCTCTCCATGCTTGTGAACACAGCTCATAAAAACCCCTGGGTCACAGCAAGGAGTCCTCAATTTCTTTACCTCATGCTTTTCCATCATATAGAGCAATAAACTGTTTTGGAAAATTAGTGTCTTGTGTCCCATTCTTGCTTTAAAGTCTCTGTCATCTCCTTTTCCACTGGCTTTGAGAGCATGTGCTGCAGCACAGAGCCAGCACAGAGCTCCTGCTCACTCCCTGTCCCAGCTCACACAAACTTTGGGCTTTAGGGCTTGTCTACAGACAAAAGTTTTGCTGGTTTAACAGTTTTTAAATTATCTAAAGCAGTGCAAAAGCCTGCATGGAGGAAAGGCAACCGGTTTGTGACCATCCTATACACAAATTAGACAATTACGGGTTGATGCAGCTATTATGGTAACTTCCTGATTTAAACTAATTTGATGTAAGCTGGTTATAAACCAATTTAAGTGTGTCCAATCAGAGACATACACTGGTTCAGCTAAATGGATTTTGCAGCTGAACTGATGCTACTATTGTGCATGGACAAGCCCCCAGGCTTGCACAGCCTGTTTCTCCATTGCTTCTGTCTGCTTTCATTTACACCAGGATTGTAAACGTTCCCAGCTCCTGGCAGTACAGCTGAATGCCCACGCAGAACAAGTGGAATGTTAGTACAAACCCAGAATTTTTTCCCTTTCCCTGTCCCCAAAGAAGAAAAACATTAGTATTTTATCACGCAGTGTTTAACTCCCGCTGACGAGCCTCCTGCAGACGGCAGGCGGGCACAAGAACTGTCACAGGAATGAAAACACACTCTCATATTCCAATGGCAAAGCATTCTCACTGCAGCCACAAAGCCCAGCACACATCTGGACTCATTCTAAGGAAATTGAGGTGCTACCCTCAGGTGGAGCCAGTGAAAATGAGCAGAATTAGGTGCAGGATCTTCAAGGGTTCTTGGAGAGCAGGAGAGGGATTCCCTGGCCCTGTGGCAGCAGGGAGGTACCGTGGGGAAAGGGACAGCAGAAAGGCTGGTGCACAAAGGCACCTTGTAATGCTTTTCACCTGCTCTCCATCTCTCACTGAGAGGTTTGTCTTTGTGCAATGCATACACAAAATACCACAGGTGTCCCTGTGTGGTGCTGCTCTGATCCCAGCTCGTCACCCCATCCTGGAGTCCCGCTGGAGCACCATGCTCCTCCTGGCCCATCAGGATCTTCCTGGTCTTATTGGTGATGGTGGCACCTCCCCAGGCCATATTTCCTTCTGGCCCATGCAACATGGTTCATCATTAATTATCTCCCCCTCTAAAAATCTGCTTCTATTAATAAGAACAGATTTATTTTGGGAGTAAACACCCAAATGATAAGACCGTGCCTTTCCTGCCCATTGAGTTCCCAATGATCCAATCTAATATATGAAATTCAGACAAGTTTGAAGTGACCACAAGAGCTTGTCCTTCAAAAATATTTCTCTGTCTGTAAAAATGTGGGGAAACCCCAGTATTTTTATTGTAATTGAACAGTGCTCTGAATTGCATTTTTAGTCTCTCCATAAAAAAAAACCCCAAAGCCACTTTCATCAGAACATTCTAAGAATTTCCTCATCAAAGTTCTGCATGGCTGAAAAGGCATTTTTCATCCAAAACCAAACATTTTGCAAAAATATTTCAACCAGCTTAAACAGTAATGCAATTTTAAAGTGCACAGATATAGGTCCAACATAATGATATATTAGAATGTTGAGCTATCACTGGTCTGTGATACTACAATCTCTTAAAAGCCTGTAGCATTTTAATAAGAAGTGAGGCCCAATTCAAAGCAAACAGAAAACCCTTAAGCTCAGAGTAGACATATATAAACTGACAAGCTGACTATATTATCTAAACTGCTGGTTTATAGCTGTATTATGCACTCAATCTTAAAAAAAAAAAAAAAAGAACATAAAAAAATGTATAAAGATAAGGTACTAGTGAGGGGTGGAGTTGTGTTTTTTTTCATTAGATACATTCTTTGATTCCCCTGCCTAAAATGCTGCAGTCAGCAGTAGCTTAATTCTAAGTTATAATTAGGGTTATGCATTAAACCAGGACTCTTGAGCATGTCTAACCTAAAGAAGTTCAATGCATAAATGAAAAACAGACCTGTGGCTGGCTGACTTGGCATCAACTAGGATACCAATATATAGTAACAGAATAAATTTAAAATGAAAATTAAATGTGGTCATTACAGCTTAAATTGATGTTATATTTGCCAAATGTTTATGAAAGGAAAATTTAAAGATAAGCATGATTTTGGAGGAGGCAGTGTGACCTGATACACAGCAGCTTGTTGTGACTTGGGGTGCATTTTAGAATAATTTAACACCAAGTTTTCAGACTACAAAAATTTAGTCAATCTTTTTCTTCTTTTTTTTTCTTTAAGACTATTTTCCCCTAAACTGCACATGGCATTTAAATGCACAACTGCATGGTACATTTTAGCTAATGAAAGCCTATTTTTAATTCTCCGAAATTTCGTTGCTTAACAGTATTGGTTATTAACACCAGCAAGCTGGAGAGAAAAACAAAATTCTGATCTGCAGGAGACTTAAAAGCCTTAGAAAATTAAGTAAAGATGCTTTGACTTGTAGGGCATTATTGTCTATCTATTGTATTTTGCATTTCTTGCATAAAAGGGGGACAGCCTAGTATCTTTAAGGACAGTTTCCTTCAAAAACTGAAGATAAAAGTGTGGAGAGGAACTTTTCCCATTTTCTGCACTTCAGCAAATACTTCACTTGGTGTGAAACACATTATTTTTGGATGCTTCTAAGCCCTTTTAAGGGTGTTTAGCAGCAGCTTGCATTTTACAAGCGTGCAGCTTAATCTCATGCAAATCAAGTATTAAATGCGTAATTGCCGTGCCCACAAAGCTGGAATCACAGAAAGGGCAAATAAATCTGGGTGGCAGCAGGGGCTGAGCACAACTTGCATGTGAGCTACAGCTTGGGGATGCACCTCAGCACACCCTCTGCTCTCTGGATTTTGGGGAAATGCCACAGCCTGGATTTTTGTGGTCAGCAAAGGAGCATCCCAGAGGGGACCTGCCAGCTCTGGAAGCAGCAGTGACCACGATGCTGCAGCGCCTGCCATGGTGAGCACCCAGAGTTCAACCAGTGTTCAACCAGTGTGAGCTGCTGTGTTTCTGTGCAAATTAGCTACAAAACAATGGAAGTGCTTTAGAAAAGGTGGAGGCTTCTGTTCTGTGTGTTTCTTTTCTTTGTGATTGTATTTGCTCAGGGAAGAAGCAAGGTGCTGAGCTCTCCGGCTCAGCATTTGGATATGGCTCATTCAAATACACAACCTCGTGTTTAAGCATGTGCTTAATTTTAAGCAAAATAAGCCCCTTTGAAGTCATACCATAACAAGACATGCCCCTAATGTTAAAACATATATTTAAGTGCTTTACTGGATTGGGGCCAGAAAGCCTTGTTTGCAGGATCCAGCCTTCAATGTGTAGGTTCAGATCTTAATTTACCAACCTGATCTTAAGGAATAGGATTGTGCAAAACTGAAAAAACTTGCTTTTCTATCACATCCATTAGCCTTCTGAGTCCCTCGGGTCTCAGATAGGCCCGGTGGACATGCCCTTACACATGGCTGCTGCAACCACATGGAAAAGTTGGCCAAACTTCAAAGAATAAAGACTTCATTTTATGTGTGTGTGTCTATATGTGTGTATATGAATACATATATATACACATGTGTGCATACATATGCACGTCATGCCTCTGTGTGTGTGTGTATGTACCAGCCTAAGAGGCAATGAATTGGAGTGAAACAATTGTTTTTGTAAGGTGTATTGATTACATCAGTGATGTTTCCTAAATAATTAAAGGTTTGCTTTGATCTCTGATTGTAGGCTTGGCTTCATGACAGCTGATGTGAATACCTTTAACTGGTTCCATCCTACACTCACCCATTACACAGCCTCACACGGGGTCACTGGCGTTCATCTGACAAGAAAATGAGTGAATTCAGGAAGCAAAACCAGCACGAAACTCTTCCACCAGGGAGAGGGGAGGGATCCAGTTTCCTACCAGGTTACATCTCCGAGTTCAATCACCGTGAGGTCAAAGCATCACCAGAGCTGAGCCAGGGAAGTCACCTGAGCAGGCAGGTGGGAGCCAGGGAGGTGCCAAACTGCTCCCTGGCACAGCTGTACAGCACCAGCTCAGCCCTCTGCAGCAAAATCTTCCTCTGGTGAATCCCACACCCAAGCTGAAGAATACAAACCAAGAATCTTATGTAAAATAACCCCTTTCCTTAACACTGTCCTTTTTTCCAGCTACAATTGCTAGTTAAGGAGACAGAAGAGGTTAATCATCCACCCAAGTGACTGCAGGCAGCCCAACAAATCAGCAGAGATCAGCCCAGAGGCCCTCAGCTCATGTAAATCAGCATCGTTTCATCAAGCTTGGAGCTTACACCATCATGCACTCACTCAGGATCTAAAAACCCAAATGTGTAAATGAAAATGATGCTAATTACAGTTCACCACTGAGCAGAACTACCTTAATTTTAAGGAAATGAAGGAAACGGGCTTGCTCCGTGACAGCCGATATCGTATTGCCATACAACTAACTTAAAGTTGTATAAGTTAGATTATAACTTTTGAAGAAGCAATTATGATTTTATTGCACCCACTCTGCTGATGATTAATGCAGAGAGCCTAGGGGAAAATGCATCCTATCATTTGCTAACATGCACTATAATTATGCATACCTCTCCAGGTACTGTAATTTAGGACTTAAAGAGCAACATTCTGAACGAGGACTGCTGCACTTGTAAAACATTACAGATGTGTTATCATATAAATGAGGTAGCTTTGACATGATAGTGTTCTAATAAATCCTCAGCTAAGATTTGGAGACAAGATATGTCAAAAGCAAAATCCAAACTCTCTCTTAATCTTCTTCATAAACTGTTTATTTTTTCTGAGCCCTACAATAATACATGTGTCAAGAAGGCTTTGATGGTTTCTAGATTAAAGTACAGTTGGGTTGGATTTTTTTCCCCTTAACAGGTCATCTTGAGAATCCTCATTTTAGTTAAATTAACTCAGCTATTTGCAGGTTTCAAATGTGAAGCAAAATAAAACAGTTTTCACCAAATTGGGAACTTGTAAGATGAACTTCATAAATAACAAACTTATTTCACTACATTTCAGTGAAAGTTTTTAAATAGCTAATGCTGAATGATCTTCTGTCAGCTAGAGAATTTCATTTCAAACCATTGCAATAAATCCAGAAGAAAAAAAAAAAAAAAGAAAAACAACTCCAGTTTGTATTCAGTGAGATGAATTTATGACTCCCCTCAACTTGTGTTCATTCTGTTTATTTTTTATTTATATCACAATACTGACCTGATGTCTCAACCAACGCTAAGATCCTATTCTGCTTCACAAGATACTGGAGAAGGAGTTTCCATCTCCCTGCAGTTTCATTCACAATCAAAAAGAGAAGTTTGGGAGAGGGAATAGCAGAAAAGCAGTAACATGTAAGGCCCAATCAAAGGCAAAAAGCTGGGAATTAACCTGAATTTTTCAGTGCAACCTTAATTCAATCATTAGGATTCTTGATGCTGCCTAGTTATATATGCCTCAATACTAGGAAAACATTGCTTTTCTTTTTAAAATACACTGCACAGAACACACAGACACACTCAAAAACCTATTCTAGGCTGCTCCTGGAATAAAATAACAAGGTCCTTCTGGGTTTTGTGGGGAATTTCTAAAAGCTGTCTTGGTAAGTATTAGGGAAGGAAGAAAAAAAAAAACCCCAAATAAACAGGAAAGGCAGGATTTAACATAATAAAGCGTGAACAGCAGTTGGATGTTATACCAGCATCTGCTCTAATTATGCTCTGTGAGTGGTTCAACTGCATTTTGTGGTTGACTGTGCTGAAAGCCTCCCCTAAGTTGAGCTGGTAGAATTCTAGATTTATTGCTATTCAAAATCAACGGCTAAAATCAACATATATGTGTAGTTATTCATTCCAACTTGCATTGTCAGCCATAATTTTTCATCAATTTCATATTTTTTGCCAAAACAACAACATAAATTTAAAAGCTTTTTAACAATGTGACCACAGGAAAGAATTCCAAGAGAGCTATTTTATCTGATATACTACAAACACCCTGGTTCCCAAAAGTAGATTATTTTCAGGTCTATTACAATGAACCTATTTTTTAAACTTTGAAAGAAAAACTCATCTCTTTGGTCCATTAATATTATCCAGCTTCTTGTGTCTAGTTCTGATTTTTCAGCCAGCAAACAAAAATTCATTGTATTCTCCTACTTCACTGAAAAAAACAAACCCAAGTGGGGAAGCTTTTATTATTTTAATTTCAATTTTCTGAAAACATTCTGTTAATCCTTTGCTATTTGTCTAATTTTACCTGATGTGGCAAAAATTGGAACACT
>WBNQ01081228.1:42703-67515 GCA_013401375.1 Spizella passerina
GCTGCCTAGTTATATATGCCTCAATACTAGGAAAACATTGCTTTTCTTTTTAAAATACACTGCACAGAACACACAGACACACTCAAAAACCTATTCTAGGCTGCTCCTGGAATAAAATAACAAGGTCCTTCTGGGTTTTGTGGGGAATTTCTAAAAGCTGTCTTGGTAAGTATTAGGGGAGGAAGAAAAAAAACCCCAAATAAACAGGAAAGGCAGGATTTAACATAATAAAGCGTGAACAGCAGTTGGATGTTATACCAGCATCTGCTCTAATTATGCTCTGTGAGTGGTTCAACTGCATTTTGTGGTTGACTGTGCTGAAAGCCTCCCCTAAGTTGAGCTGGTAGAATTCTAGATTTATTGCTATTCAAAATCAACGGCTAAAATCAACATATATGTGTAGTTATTCATTCCAACTTGCATTGTCAGCCATAATTTTTCATCAATTTCATATTTTTTGCCAAAACAACAACATAAATTTAAAAGCTTTTTAACAATGTGACCACAGGAAAGAATTCCAAGAGAGCTATTTTATCTGATATACTACAAACACCCTGGTTCCCAAAAGTAGATTATTTTCAGGTCTATTACAATGAACCTATTTTTTAAACTTTGAAAGAAAAACTCATCTCTTTGGTCCATTAATATTATCCAGCTTCTTGTGTCTAGTTCTGATTTTTCAGCCAGCAAACAAAAATTCATTGTATTCTCCTACTTCACTGAAAAAAACAAACCCAAGTGGGGAAGCTTTTATTATTTTAATTTCAATTTTCTGAAAACATTCTGTTAATCCTTTGCTATTTGTCTAATTTTACCTGATGTGGCAAAAATTGGAACACTCTTTAGGTTAGAATCACTATTCCTGCAATTGCTCTGGTTGTAGGTAATACCTGAGATGCTTGTAAAAAAATTTTGGCTTGTCTCCTGTCTTCAACTTTTTTTAAAAAAAATTAAGAATTCACTAAATATTCACATATATTTCAAACACAGATAGTTAACACAATACCTGGTAGTATGCTTTGAAAATTATTGTTGCTCATTTTTCCAGAAATGCAGGAATCTCTTTGCTTTGTTATCTCTTCCTTTTGAGGGAGAAACTGAACCAAGCCTCAGTTTTCTCAGTCACATTAAAAAAGTGCATTAACATTTTGTAGGACTCTTAAATATCCCATATTGCAGAAACTGATACCATGTTTTACATTTATAAAATAAACTTGTTTTACAAAAATATTCTCAGGAGATTTTGGTAATCCTGATAATGTCAATATTTCTCTCCAACACTCTAAAGAATGTAACTGACTCCTTCCAGCTTGATGTCACTTGGAACACACCAGTCCTCAGTTTCCTTTAATAAAGAAGGATTTGTGAATGCCTTATTAGCAGCAATGAACAAAAACCAAAGAGGAGGTGATTTTGCTCTACAGAAAGTGATAGAAGAGAAACAAATTATATTTTTGCTCAGGTCAGAGTCTCTAAGATTAGTGCAAAGCCTGCTGACAGTGACTGAAACAAGAGGAACAACAGGCAAGGGCAACTGGGTCCTCAGCAGCCAACACCAAACCATCAGTCCATTGAGTGACACAGAACAACTGAACCCTTTCAGAACCAAAAACGACCTGAACTGAGATTTGTCTGTAGCAGGAGTTGGCCTTAGATACCCTCTGCACTTATTGCAGGAAGCCCCTCAATTGCAGACCATCATCCACAGAGAAAAACTTGATGGCCAAATACTTCATAAGCTAGCTCTTTTTTTGATTATTGCTCAGAACAAATACGCAAATTGCAGAATTTCAAGTAGAAGTGAATGTTCTCATACTGCAGAGCACGCACTAAAATATGTGCACGCGCCATCACAAGATTTGCTTCTTTACAAATATGGCTGAACTTGTTTCCATAATGGTTCGTGTTTGTTCTTTTCCCTCTTCACATTTAGTTGATGTAAATTGTAGGTTTCATGTGCTCTGAAATGATGTTCACTTCATCAGCATTTCAGCACTATTTTATCTGTATATAAAGATCCAGCATCCTCATCCCTAACACTCTTCTTCACATTTTTTACCTCAGATCCTTTATACTTTGTGAGATACTCTTGCAGCGACTTCCTCCTCTGACTCATCCCCATGAACTAGCACAGCAATTTTGTGTGCCACTCAAGCAGGTTCTGCACATGTCTGGTGTTGCATCACTCCCTGTTGGATGATTTAACAGCACAGCACTGCAAGGTAGCCAAGATCATCACTACGAGGTTTTGAAAGAAAAGGACAAGTATGCAAACTTGCTTGCACTCACCATTTTTATCACCTTCTCAAACTGAAGAAATTTATCCACCAATGTTCATGAATTTTAATGGAGCTCAGCTCTGGCTACACTGGATAAAGGAAATACTGTCCTTGCTTTGTGAGCTAAAGAATAAACAATTCTTGTGTGGTGTGGTGGTTCCCAGGGATGCCAACCCTCTGGGTAGACTTAAAGTGGCCTGAACGACCTGCTGAGGATCAGAGCAGTGCAAAGTTGACCTGGCCACAATTCTGTTGAGTGCTTCTTGGCCATAATTCAATACAAGGCTCTATCTCCTCTCAATGCATGGGTCACATCCTCAAGACTGCTCTGATGATTGATACAGACATCTGTCAGCATCTACTGCCTGAATGCCTGACAGGAAAAGTCAATACTCACAACCACGAAGTCACACAGAAATGACAAAGAGAGCAAAACATATTTCTTATGCAAGGTGAGATTTCACACCTCTGCTAATCCTTCAGAACCATCATTCAGAATGATTTTTTCATTGCCTCATGAAGACATGGGTTTGATAAGAGGTGTGAAGAAGAATGTTTAACACTGCTGTTAGTGACAAAGCAACTTTGTCTCTATCTTGCTTGAAATTGGCCTTTCGAAGTCTCCAATAAAGAGAAGAATGGAAAATTGGGAAATATTCATTAATGGTACCCCAGTGGGGTTCTGTCTTCTTCTCCCCCATTCTACAAAAGTATTTGTCAATTCAAATACAATATTCACATTAGATCTACACATGATGTGCTGGGCAATTTGAAACAGTTTAATCTTCAGATGGAGGTACACAAATATGTGCCACTGGTGACTTGCTTTATTTGCCCTATAACTGCAATCCAAATGCTTCAATTTGAATATCTCCTTCCACAGAGGAAAAGAGGCAAAGCTGCAGGATGACAAGAGAATTTTTCCACTCAGTAGACATTAAACAATGATATACAACTTTATATGCCTTTAGCCAAGATGGAGTTTGCTGACTGAGTTGGTGTAGATGGCAAAGGGAGGACTGGAATTTTAAACCAAGGTTTCCCCTTTGCTGAAGGGAAGCAAATTTTGTGTGAAACCTGTGTTGGATGGTTCTTGCAGAAAACATCACATATTATTTGAACATGATAAACACTCATCTTTCCATGCTGTGCACAAAAGAAAAGCTCCAGTCTTATAAATTTATACCCTTCTAAATCCCAGTACCAGGACTGCTCTACACAACACAAAGTACAAAATACCTCACCCAGGCACAGATCTGCTTCCCAAATAAGGGTGTAGACAGATACGTAACAAGATGCTGTGTGAATATTTCAGGAGGGAAAACTCATGGAATCCCCAGAGGTCCAACCCCAGTGGATGTGCGTGGGGGAGTTTCATCCCTTATTTTATGTCAGAGGAGAAAATCTGAGCAGGCAGCACAAGCCAAGCTGTGGGAGCACGGAGTGCACACACTGCTGTGAGTTAGAAATACCAAAGGAAGAGAAGGGCAAGTGCCAGTTTGAGTCACCAACACACTCACACATCTTTGGGTAGAGGCGTGGCAAAAGAACAAAAGCATTTTGGTATTTTTTATCTTTAAAAAGAAACCAAATCACACTAAGGATATATCCCACCAGATAATCAAAAGGTTACTTGACAATAACTTCAATTCTCACTCTGGCACACTAGTCATTCCCAGTCCTCCAGGAATCTGCTGTATTGCTCTTTGGAGAGTTCCCAGAGTCCCAGCACACGAATGGAAGGTGGTTAAGTTACACAAAAATCTCTGCAGTGTTGCTTAGGAGCCAATCTTTGGAGTCTATAATGAAAATCAACATCTGTGCATTCCACAGACTTTGAACTTCAGGTGTTTCTCACTTCCTGCTACTCAATTTATGGAAAATGCAAATGAAAGTAAAGCAGATAAATGCTCTTTAACAACAGGAGGGGTTTGTTGTGTTTGAAATTGCATTGTTCTGAGGGAGCGGATTAATTTAGCCACTACCCAGGATACCAAAGGTTATGCTTAGAGTGGAGACAAAACAGAACCTGCACATATTTTGATAAGGTTACATCATCAGGACAGCAACAATAAAACCAGCTTGCCGTTTCTGTGCAGACCAGTTTTCAAGCAGGAGGTGTCTTGTACTCCCCGTTAATAATGAATCAGGCTGAATGACATTTGAAATGGCAAATAATTTCCCCAGGAGATGCAGCTGCAATCTTAGTATTTTCTGTTCTTGCTCTCAGTCTGATTTCTCTTATCCACAGTATGAGGCAGCTGAGTATAATGCAGGAAACATTATCAGCAACAATGCTACAATTAATGCTGAAAGAAAATGAATATTTGTCTACAGAAGAATAGATTTTAGAATACCTAAGGGAACTACTGTACTTTGAAAATGAAGCCATTTTGTGTGTTTACTGAAATGCACTCATATTTCTGTGGTTGCACTCTGCCTAGTTAACCATACCAAGGTAATAAGTGCATAGGCAGTTTTTAGTGTCCTGTATTAAAGCTGTTTACTGAATGCTAAGTAGTTGAGGTCTATTCAGAAAACAGTCTCTTTTGGCTGTAATCCATCTACATGTCTCCACACCTCACTTCTTCCATTATTAAGTCCAAGAACTAGAAAGGTCATGACCATTTCTCTCTGGTTCAGAGCTGCAACTGCAGAGGACACGAGTCCTACAGCAGCAATACTGAAATCATGGAAATCGAGTTTTGTGCTGTGTTATTGGTGAATGTGGAGGTGGACAGACATGGTGGTTTCCCATCTTTTCTATCTCAGGGTGCCTTCTTTTCTAGTACTTAAATGCCAGGAAGTCTAACAAGTGTCCTATTCAGCTCTCTGGTGAGATGGGATAAAGAAACAGATGCTGTCAGAACATCCAAGCCAGCAAGCAAGGCCCAAACTGAAAGGTGCTATTAATAGAGAGAAATAAGCAACTAGACTTCAAACAGCCCTGGGCACAATAAGGCTTTAGAATAATCTAATGCCCCCTTGACCATCTGCATATCATCAATCAGGTCATCCAAGAAAAAGATCTATAAATAACCAATGTTACCAACTCTGAAAAGGCTTTTGATACAACCCTTCCTAAGTGCCAATGGCCACATTCAGACCACCTTACTTGTGAGCACAAGAGTCACTTGTCCCTACAAAGCACTTGGTTGGTCAAAAATCTTTCATGGTCACATTTGATTGCATCCTCTGAGCAGCACAAACAAAAACTGCAGTGAGCCAGCTGCAGTCCCTCACCAGGAGCTGTGAGCAGCAGCAAAAGAGCCCAGGTTTTCCCCAGAAGGTCCATGTTTCTGTCCAGAGAGAGGTAACTTGCACCACATGGCTCATTTACAGTGTAGTCACTTAGTTTCCTGTCTATCTGCTTAATTTGCTATATCAGGACTTATCATTTAAATGATACCAGACAAAAAAAAAAGAAGGTTCAAATGCTCCAGGGAGCAGCCCCTCAAAGTCTAGAGCATGGCTCTGAAGCAAGTGCTAACCCAAAGTAATGACAATATGACAATGCTCAGCTTGGGTTCAGTGAGTTCTGGGAATGATCCCTGTCATCCAAAGCAAAAATTCAATCTGAGCCCTCAGATCCAGCATCTCCTGTGCCTAACAGGAACACTGGGGATCCAAATCTCTCTGTGACCTTACTCCCCAAACCTACAGACCTCTGGAGCTGTGGGTCCTGTGCTGACAGTCTGAGAGCTGCCCAAGACCCTGGAGTACAAGAACATGAGCAAAATCTCCTCTGACATTCCTGAGG
Source organism: Spizella passerina (assembly GCA_013401375.1). Taxonomy (NCBI): domain Eukaryota; kingdom Metazoa; phylum Chordata; class Aves; order Passeriformes; family Passerellidae; genus Spizella; species Spizella passerina. The sequence continues at coordinate 48,743 of WBNQ01081228.1, forward strand.
AGGTCTTTAATAATGTAGCCCTCAGGTTAAATAAATATCTTTGATCAACAGGGCATAGTTATTTATTATTCATTTACTTCTATGCAAGAAATACAGGTCACCCACTCAACCAGGCACTGTCACATTCATTTTTAACTCAACTGGAGATAAGTCTTTTTTTATTAGAAATGATCATAATCCCATTGGCTTCAATAGAGTTTCATGAGCTAAAGTCATCAGCTAATCCATATCATAGTTACTAACTGATGATCCTTCTCAAGCAATTAAAGCTGTGTCCCTCAGATGACATATGGTTTCCTTCAAAGAATTCCACATGAGGGATCAGTGATTCCTCAAAGTGTTATGTGGAGATAATGAAAATCTGAAAATATATTTGTTATAAATAATTATTTTGACTTAAATGCTTTTAGCAAAGCCTAAACATATTCTGTATTTATTCACTATTTAATTATTTTAGTCATCATTACCACCCTGATTTCAGTTGATTTCAATGGATTTATTCTGGTCCACCTGAGTGCTCCACCTAAGGATCTCATCCACAAAGTCAGCTCTACTTTAGTGGATGGCTGATACAGTTTTCTCTTTTATTTTCTGTAGGTCTCTTTTTTATCTTCATGAGCTATAATAATAATGAAACTACTTAATGCTTGTATTGTTTTCCAAAGACCACTTTTCGCTGAAGTAAGTGTGGGGACAGATTTTTTTTTTATGAAATAATAGTGTTTACTACTAAAAATATTTAATCATAATTACATTAAGAAACATACATAAGAGCTAAGTAATAAAATAAAATTAGTTGGAGAACACAAAGGGGGGAAAAAGACAGAAAGGATTAAGTAGAGTCATATAAGGAATAGATTCTATTTAATGAAAATTTCCACAGTGTTCAACATTTTTATTATGGTTAATAGCACTGTGCTTCATTTTTGTCTGCAGTAATTGTGTATCCTTAATGAATGGGCACTCTTATTTCCCCATTGAGCACTGACAGAAATTAATAAACCTAATTCTGTAGGTTTAAGTTTAATTCTAGTGAAATATATAAAGCAGTTACATTTTCACTTAGCTACTAACTGGAATAGAAATGGGTTTAAGCTTTTCAGAAGCTTAATAGGGAACAAATTGGGTTTTCTTTTATTTCTTTTTTTTTCTCTCTCCTTCAGTACTTGGGTCTATTTTCATTGCTGTGTGCAAGAAAGGACATGTCATGGCTGGTGAGGCTGAACTAAGACTACAGTGAGAGTTATTAATTATTTTTTTTAGTATGATTACTAGACTTAGCCCTTTGTGCCAGCCTTGCTGTTAATGATTGGTAAGGACCATCTCCTTGGTTTACATTTTGATAGAGATCACAAGCAATAGGAGACTTCAGATTGCCTTCTGGAAAGCCCAGCTCTCATAGCACTCAGGAGTTCAAGATTTCAGGTTCACTCCTGGTCATGCAAGGTAGCAAACACAGAAATAAACTGGAGCTGAGAAAAAAATTGATGAAATTGGATATAATGATCAATGCCATCTTTCCTGAAAAAGGAAGGGAGCAACCTGCCTTCCACCAAATTTTGAAAGAAATAGAGGAGTCCATTTTTGAATGTTCTGTGCTGGGTGCACACAGACACCACCCAAACCAAACCCACAGATCTCCCCAGCACAGCAGCCAGCCACGGGCCGGGCACAGGGCTGGGTTTAACAGCTCAGCACTGAAGGGGGCTTGCAGGAAGGTGAATAACTCAACAGCACAATCTGCAATTTCAGGCAGAATTGGACCATGAGACTCCGAGGTGCAGCGTTCTGCTGCTGCCGAGACCCGGGCAGGGAAAGGAAAGTGGGCCTTGATTCTTTCTGGAATTAGCAGGTTTTAAGAGCAACTCCAGGTGCTGAAGGGAGCCATTTCAAGAGGCACTGCTGAGTGCCTGAAGGACTTGGCATGCTCACTTTTGAAAGAACCAATATTGTGACCACAGGTGGGCAATAGTGAGACAATCACTTTCTAAAATACATCATTTTAAAAACAAGAATAGAAACATCAGTCTGGCACCATGACAGAAGTGTTCTTTGGGGAATAATTATATGGATTCTTCGTATCCTATAGTTTCATTTTAGCATGGGCCAAATCCCCAGCTGGTTTAGATCAGCAGCTGATTTACTCCAGCTAAAATCCTGGCCTGGTATTTCATTTCTGTTATTACCTTATCTTTTACAGTCCCCACTGTCCTAATTTATCATCTGTGTTAGAAATCGCAGGAGCTCAGTAAGGGGTAACCACAAACAAAGGAGCAAAGACAGGGAAAACCTAAGATTAGAGCAAAGCCACGTCACGGGCTCCTCTGTGCCCCCATCCATCCATTTTGCTTGATCAAGGGACTCAAATGCAGTTGAATCATCCATAAAGATGTGGAGGCAAAGGAGGCAGTGAGACAACAGCCAGAGGCAGGAATCAGGCAGGAGAAGGGTTTTGAAGTGATTACATGAGAAGATGTAGGAGGGGAAGAGGAGAGCAGATGAAGCTGGCGGTGGAGGAGGCTGGGCTGTGCATGGGGGGCAGCAGGCAGGACAGGAACTGCTGCAGGGGGGACCTGGAGGACAAAGGGTGAGGGAGAGGATGATCAAATGGCTTCAGGTTTCAGTGCTGGGCAAGAAGGGCTGAAGGGAGGCATGGGCAGGGTCAGCCTGGGAACTGGGCAGGCCCTCTGTTCCTGCTTTCACTTTGCGTTTGACAAGATGTGCCAGCCCAAGTGGGAACCCAGAGCAAGGCCCCATAACCCTGGCTGAGCAAAGAAAAGCACTGCAAAAAATAAAGAGTAACTTCTAGGGCTTGATCCTTCCCTTGAGACTGCAGCACATGGAGCTGGAATGGACTGAATGCAGGAGGAGCTGTTCCAGAGAGAAATGAAGTAATATCCTATTGCACATCTTCCCAAAAGCAGGCTTTTCCCATGCACCCCCTTCCCAGGAAAGGGCAGCTGCAAAGCCTGCCCTGAGCTGGCTCTGCCAGTTTCCCTCTGTTCTGGAAGCCTCCAAGGTTTTGGAGTTAAATATTTTTAGAGAGATTAGTGTTGAAAAGAAACAAACACTTACTAAGCAGCAACAGGTAACACCCTGCAAGGCAGCAGACTCATTTCCTGAAGCCATGTGCCTGGTGCCTCCTCCTCTTCCTCACACAGCCCCTCTCTATCTCACAGGGCTTTGCTGCTCATGGGAATGAAAGGAACAAGGCAGGCAATTCAGGAGCTCTCACACAGGCACTGAGGACTACCTGGTACCACCCTGGGGTGAAATAATGTGGTTTGAACACTGACTAGTCAAGATCCTGGGCCCAGGAAGGGCCTGTGGTAGGATCCAAACCTCTGCAAATGGCCACCAGCACTGTAGTGAGGGCTGAAGGGAAATGTCAGGTTTTTAGCCACAGACTCCACTTCAAGGATGTGCCTCTCAGTCTGGAGGAAAGTGTTCTAGCCATGAAAAAGCTGAGTAGCAAGAATTGGTAACAACTTTCTCATGAAAACAATGTAGAAAACAATTTAGTCTTCCCAAAGAGTACCTGCCTATTGTCTGCTGTCTAGAGGAAAACATTTTAGGTTTTAGGCATAATTTTTTTCAGATGTTTTCACACTATGATGATTTAATTATTTTTCTCTGATCAGCTAAATAGCTATTTGGTTGATGACAGATAGCTAACAGCTTCACTATAATAATCCATATATTAAAGTTGAGGTTACATCCTTTGCTTAGTCAAAGAAATGCATTTTTCTGATCTGGTTCCCATTACTGCTCCCATTAGTAGCAAACTAATAAAAATGCCTAATAAAGATGCTCTGCTGTACCAGCCACCCTGTTAAGTAACCAGAGTTGGATTTCCACCCATTTTTTCTATGGAAGACCAGCAGTGTATACCTCTGCTGTTTGCCTAATTTACAGGGGTCCCAGAGGACATGCAAATGTTTAATTTGGAGAGCATATGCATACAAGTTATTAATATAAACTGAACTTTCATACTTGAATTTTATTTTTTAACTTAAGTGTCCTATGTTTCATGCTTGTCTTTAAAAAGCATAAACTTAGTGTGCCATATTCTAATTAGAGGGCTGAAGGAACAGCACAGGTGCAATGGAGACTGGATCTACCAGCTGAAATTCAAGTTTGTGCACTCTGATTGATTTGCCATTACTGACAGGACCTGACAAAGAAAACACTGGATCCTGTTCCAGAGCTGCACCTCCTAAAGATGTGTGCAATTATATGAAATTAATATCTCTTCATTTCTTTGGACAAAACTGCAGTTTCCCCAAGGCTCTATTTCAATCCATGTCCTACACATTTCCCAAGCAATGGAATATTGACATGCAAGTCTGACAGGCGTACTCCTCAGTGTGCCACATTTACAATCTGCCCCTGCATGTTGCAGATCAAATTCCACCACCTAATATACAATTTTAGCCCTTGTGATTACACCAACACCCACAGGAGATGCAGCTCTTCTGCAGCCACGAGGCTCTCCCAAGAATGGACAACCTGCTCCAGACACAGCAGGGGAATGGTGCATCACCACATTCCCTCCTGAATTTTCAAATCAAGTTTATTTGTAGCAAAACTCTGAGGAATGTGTGTCAGCAGTGCTGTGAAGTTGTAGTTCATGTTCCTGAGCCAACTATCCACAGCACTGGTGATCCAAGTGAAATGGAGGGACCTGAGTATGAGCAGAAGCAATGTCTGACTGCAAACACATAAAATGTCCTGAGAATTACAGAGGGAGGGTCAAAAGACATCCAGAAAAGTAGAACAAGGAGGAGGAGGAGGCAGGGAAGGTGAAAGAAAACAAAATAAAACAAAACAAACAAAAAACCCAAAAACACACACCCAAAAAAGGGGCAGGAAATGAGAAAAGAAAATTGTCTCAAGTCACTACAGAGAATTAGTCCATTAGGATAATGACTGCATTACAGGAAACCTTATTTGTTCTCACATCTCTGCTGCTGAAGGAACAGCTCATTCTCCACTGCAGCATCATCTCCTTGACCAAGGCAGCAACAGAAAACTCAAATTCAGCCTGAGCCTTGCCCAGAACTCTTTACACAGAATTATAACTGAGAGCAGAAGGATGAACATGGGCTACACTGGTTGAGCCCTGAGAGGTGAAAGAAATATGTTGCAGTGCACGTTCCATCCGGCTATATTGGTATTTAATTCCAATAGAAATGTTTCAGCTGTTTTCCTCCCCCATATGTACTACAAGCCACAAACTATGTAAGCCACAAGCACCATGGGATCCAGACTCTGGAATCCTAGATGATTATGTTTATTCTGATTTTTGGACCTTTTGTTTTAATTTTTTTGCTCATTAAATGTAAATAGAAATTGATGTTTAACTCCCAGAGCACTTGAGGACATGTCATTAAGACTATAGTCTGCTACTCTTCCCAGAACATATTTCAAGGAGGGAATAAAATAATCAATGAGGCAGCATGACATGAGACAGTCTGGAGGCCCCACATTTGGTTTAGTGTTCATGACAACAATAATTAGCCAGGATTAATCATCATAATGGTTTTTAAAATTTAACTTGAGAGTGGAAAGCAGTTAGCTCAGGAATTTTGCCACCAGAATTTTAGCCCCAGTGCAGTCCACAATGATTGCACTAAAAGCCACAACTCTTTTATTAATCTTCAATGGTTTAAATAAAATAAGCGGGTGGGACACACTAATGATTCATAAGAGATCAGTATCACTATAACCCATATATATTTGTTATCCATAGGATTTTCCATGGAAGTCACACACTGCCAAGGAGATTAAACCTTGCCTTCACCCATACTGGCAAACGTACTTCAAAACAGAACCTTGGCAAATATGTCCCTGGCTGTACTAATCCTGATTAAGAGAGATTTTGAAATTTCTCATAACTGATAACCTGAGAATCAAAGACATGCACGTACCTGAAAAGAAAACTAAATTTGATTACTCCAGCCATAGATAAGGTCTCTACTCTGCACCATGAAAGTCAGTGGGAGCCCTGCTTGTCATCAGTGAATGCAGGATGAAGAGGTTAATAAGTAAGACTCAAAGTGATAAAGGCAATGCTCAATTTTACTGAAATCAAGATTGCTCAAAAGCTTGAAATGCCATACAGGAAACTACAGATGAATATGGAAAGGAGTGTCTTAGACAGCAAAATGCACACAGGTTCATCCTGATCCCAACGCAGTTCAGAAAATGAAATTTAAGCCATTTTTCACAAGAGTGAAATATTCCTAGAAAATACATTATGCTCATGTCTCAGGTAGTCACCACAGCAGCAGGATATATCCTCCTCTCACTTCTCCTGGGATGAGCAGGAGTAACAACAGTGATATATATCATTATAAAGCTTATATGACTGATTTAGGCAAGATCACAATCAGGCCCAAAGAAGATTTGCTGAACTGATGGCCAAACTGATGGTCAACTCTAAGTGACTCAGGTATAGCAGCAACTTTTACTTCTAGGGGAAATTACCACTTTGGACAAGCACAACCCATAATCCACATACAAGATATTTATTCAATCATTAATATAAGAAAGATTTTAGTATCAAAAGGAGTTAAATTCTCTCATGGCTTCATGCTGAAAGCCTGGCCCTCATGGATATGGGATATGGAAGCGCTGTGTTGTTCAACAGATAGAAATGGCATTTCCAGTTATGGCTCCTGAGCTGATCACAGTGTGCAACAGGCACAGACCAAATCAGAAGCCACTTTCAATTCATCATCTGAGTGCAAATGATTATGAAAAGTGTCAGAACTATTCTACCGGTTTTAACAACATAGATTCCACACTAGAAAACCAACAAATGCAGGATGAAAAAATACCAAAAATGAGCATTTCTTTGACCAGACAGGGCAAAAGAAACAGTGTTGTACAATCCTTTGCCCAGTGACCTGAATAAGGAAGAACAGATGTCTGAGGATCTCCAGCTCCTTAATTTAAATTTTAAGGCAGTACTTCAAATTTTACTCTATTTCTAATATTTGGCTTGGTTTCAGACAGTCAAATCTTGAAAAACCTTTTTTTCTATTATGTATTTATTGATGTTAAAAGAAATTTTAACAACAATCAAACAACTGATTGTTCATGTGACAGATTAATTCCTGGGGGAACATTTAGGTTTCCCAATGTAAGAAACAAAAGTACCCCTCACACATTTTCAGGAACAAACAGCAAAGTGACAGCTGAGATTTGTTCCTGTGAACCTTCATGGCTGCACTGTCAACAGAGTCCAGGTGTAGCCCATATGAGCTGAGAAAACCAGGATTCTTGGGAGCACAGCCCTATTTCCATGCGCACAATACATCCATGCCAAGGTGCACTTGAGCGTCTGGAATTCACCACTCTGTCTGGACTGGATTTTAGGTAATGTCTGAGAGATTTATGCTGCCAGGTAGCTTCCACTCTAAAGCTGCTCTCGTGGGTTCTGCAGGATTTGTAAGCCACTGAAACACACAGCCATGCAGCACCAGTGACTCATTTAAGAGGCTTTAGTGATAAAAGCAAGGCTGCCCAGCTGCACATTATAAGAGGTGAAGATGAGAGAGGCTCTCCAGTCAATGATTTGGAAGATCCTTTCATTTGTACAGCTCAGGGAATGTCTGGAACAGAAGATACTGTAAGGAGCAGGATTTGCAGTGTGGATCACTGACATCTATGGGACCAGACCAGCACTGCCCAACTGCTTAAGTCTCCTGATCCAAGTGGTGGTTTCACATTTAATAATTCCCAGAAGATTTTTTTCTCCTTGAACATCTTCAGCTGCTGCATGAATGCAGAAGCTGTTGCCCTTAATTGAACAGCAGAGTTGTCCTGGGACCATCACAAGAGGCTGTGAACACAAACCTCTCACAGGATCCACAGTGCCAGGGCACTCTCCTCCTTCAGCACAGAACAAGTGGTCCCACTCCTATTCACCACAATCTCCCTTTATTCCCTGCCACCAGTTCTGCAGTTTATTAAAGCAGAAGAAACATCCAAGCCTTCTCTAGCCAAGGACTGCAATGTATAAGAAGGAAAGTTATGGGGTGTAATTTAAACTTATTTTAAACAACAGTCTTTCAGGTGTAAAAACAGCTGTTAGTTCTAACACTGAAAGTCACTTACATTAGATTAAACAAATAGTCAAGATCAACTATTACCAGGCACTTCAAGCCTGAGCAAGTAAACTCTTATTTAAATGAATCACTGGGTCATTTTAATCAGTTAAGTGGCTTAGCCAGGAATGCCTGCCTGTTCCTTTCAGTTTCAGGAGCTTCCCTACCTGCACTCATCACCACTAAAATAATCCCTCTGCTCCACCCAGCTATTAGGCCCTAATTCATCAAAATCCCTGAACCAGAAAGCAAACTCTAGTGGGTGAGAAGCCCCTTGGAAACTGAAGGGTGACTCATGATCCTAAACCTGTGCTGCTGCCTTTGGTCATTGATAGGCAATTTTAATGAGGCAGATGAAAATTGTACAAAGCATTGAATAACAGTCAATAAATAATTGCCAATGTAGTGCACTGGCACTTGCCTAACATAAAGCACCATGGACTTATTAATTCACTGGCTGTTACTTTGTCTTACCATGGGATAAGATGAAGCAGAGGTGTAAGGAGCAATCTCAGCTTCTGTTATTAAACTGTCTGGAAGAGGAAATGTCCCAGAGGAGGGCACTTAGTTCCCCACACACATTTATATAAACACACACCTTATGTGTGTGTTCAAAGCCTCCCTGACTCTACTTCTGCTCACACAAGTGGGAGGATGAGGCCCCTTCCTAATTCAGGTCGTGTCATTTGTATGTCCCTCAAACTTGTAAAGGTCTTTGCTCCATCTGGGAGAAGCTGAAGGAAAAATAGACAAAAAGGAGCTCCAGAATGAAAGTCACCATGTAGGGGATGAAACAAAAGAAATGTGAACACGCCAGGAATAGCAAGGCATGGCAGGAAACAGCAAGAGGATGTACCCTTCTCTCCTCCTAGCTGGAGTTTCATGAAGGTTCTCATTTTGTTCCTCATCCTGAGCCCTGAAAGAGCAAAAAGCTCATTTTTCCTAAAGCTATTAAATAGCCATAATACTATTAAAAATATAACTTACAGATCTTGGAAATATGTGAATTACAATGTTAGATAACACAGCTGAGAGCTTCTTTAGGGGGATGGAAGGGCATGAGGACCTTTAAGGTACTTGAGTTTTAAAAACAGCTAAAATTTCCCTTCTTCAGCCCTTAGCTGAGGTTTCCACAAGCACCCTCCTCAGTGATGACAGAGGACTCAGGGTGCACAAAGGAGTTCACAGGGGGAAGAATCTCTGCAGGAGCATGGCCACTGATATCTCAGACAACAGAAAAGGTTCTAGAAATAGATTTTTTGGAACAACTCTACATTCAATGCAAAAAAAAATGCAGAAAGGAGGAACAGTAAAAGAGAATGAAGTGAGATTTCTGTCAAATAATTCTGACAAGGGTCCAGGAGATATTTTTGATTGCGTGCATGGCCTCTGTCAGGACATTTCCTTCTCCCCTTTTGCCACCATTAAAATCAAGGGAAACATGTAACACAAGTGCAAAGAATTCTTCAGTCATTAGCACTGGTTAGGGCAAAAATTTCACCTTTTCAGGAAGAGGTGAGCTGTTGAAAAGCCTAAAAAGAGGGTTATATTTTAATAACATTTTAAAAAAAGAAAAAGGAAGGAGGACTATCTATTCAGTGGGAATCCAACAAGAAAACAATTGTCTTACAAGGGCAATTGAAAATCAAAGTGAATGAGTATTTATAGCAACTGAACTGTTTAAAACAACAAACTGAAACTGCAGCACCAACTACTTCACAAAGTCATATTCTTGAAGAAGGGGGAAAAAAAAGATCAAAGATCTGCAGGCAGCCAGCTCTGCATACAAGTGGCTTTATCAGCTCTTGGCTGTGTTAAAGGGAGTCAGGCATCCTGAAAGAGAAAGCATTTAATGAGGTGATGAACAACACTTTCTTGGCCTTAATTATAAGGATAGGACTAAGCAACAATAATTGCAGGATAAATTATTGTCAAGAGATATTTCCAAACAACAACAAAAAACCCATGTCATTATCAAACAATTATTTTAAGTCTCATTTACATATAAAAAAGAATAAATGGAATAGTCCTCTTTTTCTTTTCCATTTGTGGGGGTGGTGGAAATTTTCAGGGTGGTGCATGGGAATTAGAGGCACTACACCCAATATTGCTAATGACAGATTAATTCTCTGCAGATCACTCTGGGAATTGTGAGTTTGTATCCAAGAGCAGAATTCAACACAAGAAAAGCTCAAATCTCTGTGATGTGCCCCCAAAGAATCCCACATATTTAATAATAGGAACAGAAGACCAACTTCCTCACAAAGCAGCTCTCAAACTAAACAGCAGGAAAGTTCCATTTAGGACAGAGAGAAGTAAGCTTGAGGTGTAGTAAAGCAGTTGTGCACATAAACTGCTCAGACCTTATCAGATGAGCCTTTTAAAAGCTCAGGTAGAAGAAATGAGGTGTACCCAGCAGCCCTGAGTCAAACAGGGCTGCAGGAGCCAAGGAGGCTATGTCATGCCTACACAGACATGAGATCATGGCAGCTGCTCGGGGGCATTTATCTCAACACCACTCTGTGCCTACAGCTCCCAGGCAGTGGAAGACCAGGAGGTTTCTTGGCACCAGGAATGGTGCAGAGCCAGGTCGTCTACTTTCCCACGTCAGCAAAGGGAGCAATGCACCGGGCAGATTTTCAAAATGGCTCCTGCTCAGCTTTTAAAATTAACAGCCCCATCTGCAAAGAAACTCAGAAAAATACTGGTTGCCATTGGTTTCTGAACTTTGTACTTTTAATCCTGATTAAATTTGCCATTACCAGCTAGTCATTCTGGGTTCCTAAACCAAAGTCCTGATGTTAAAACAGATTTTTTCCGAAGTTGGGGGAGTTTATCTCACAGAAAATGCAGTCCCTTAAAATTGCTTTTAGTTATTCCTCAAATCCTAGTTGTACCAAAGAATTGGGTGTTTTAAATAATAGTGATCTTTGTTTCATGTATACATACTTAACAGAAATTAAACATATTGGGAATAGAACACCTACAAGGAAAGCAAATAAGGTTTTAAGGTACTAGAGATCCAAAATCTGATTTTCAAGCTGGATAAAACCACATTTTATACATTTCACCCATTTCACAAAATGCAAAATCTATTCCATAAATTAGAAAAGTGATTTTCCACTTATATTTCAGAGATATTTTGAAGTCCACAGACTACTCCAAAGGAAATATCTACACAGAAGTATGTCAAGAGCAGAATTCAGTAGGCTTGCATTTGCTTTAGTGAAGCCTAAAAGATCTACAGGAAAGGCTCCATTAATTTAAAGCCCTTCTCAGCCACATGGTCCCAGCTCACAACTTACATAAATGGGTTTATAAGGTGCAAACAATTGAGAAAAAACATTCCTGAGATTCTGTAAATGCTTACAGAGCCACAAGGTAGTAAGGCACAATCAGTTTAATCCAAAGTTAGTAATTTCTAAGATTCTGGCCAAATCAGTGGGATATGATTCAGACTCTAGATACTAATTACCTATGACTGTGGTGATTCTAGTGACAAGGACAGGATAAATATGTATTTCCTTCTACTACTTTGCTTGCTGACATGAGATGGCACACTAGCAGCTTTATATCTGCCCTTATTGTGTTTATTGTAAATTAAAGCCTTGGCTCGCAAAATACAGGAAAAAGCACAGTTCTTATTTCAAAAGCTCCCTCTAGCTTTTCCTAACTGTTCATTACCAGAGTTTTTCTGATGATCTGCTAGAAAAAGCAGCTTAGAGTCAAAGGTGGTCTCATCAGTCTTAGAGAAACACAAGCACATATTGTATAACCAATTTCAAGTAGGTTTTTAATTTGTAAAAGCCACACAGTTAAGATGACATTAAAAACCCACCCCCTTCTTTTGATTCAAGATCAAAGAGATTTTTAGAAAAGTGACATAACCCTTAGATGTCCCAGAAAACCACATTTGCCACAATTAACCAGCTCCAGCCTCCAAGCCTCAGACACAGAGAGGAGCTGGAACAGCATGTTCAGAGCAGCGAGGGTTCACTGCAGCTGTGGGCACGTTTGGAGTAAACAAGCACAGGTCAAGCTCCCCACAGGCTTCGTTCTAGCCTGTGACAACCAGGGGCAGACGGTCAAAGGGAGCTGGAAATGAGTGCTCTGGGATTGCAGCAGGGTCCCAAGGCACAGGGAAGCAGCACAGCCTCACTGTGCGGTATTTTCGGGGTCCCCCATTGGGGGAGGAAAGATGAATCTGACTCCATGTTCTTAGAAGGCTAATTTATTATTTTATGTTAGATATATTATATTTAAAAATGCTATACTAAAACTATACTAAAGAATACAGAAAGGATACATACAGAAGGCTTAACAAGATACTAATGAAAAACTGAGGGACTCTCCAGAGTCCTGACACAGCCTGACCATGATTGGTCATTAAGTTAAAACAATTCACGTGAAACCAATCAAACACCCACCTGTTGGATAAACAATCTCCAAACCACATTCCAAAGCAGCAAAACATAGGAGAAGCAAATGAGATAATATAGTTTTCCCTTTTCTCTGAGGCTTCTCAGTTTCCCAGGAGAGAAATCCTGGTGAAGGGATTTTTCCAGAAAATATGACGGTGACATCACTGACATGGATTCAGAGCAGTGAGCAGTGGATCCTGCAGCTCCAAACGTGGTGGGGCCACTGACCCTGCCCAGGTGAACTGCCCAGGTGCACATGGTCCAGATTCTTCTTTTCATCCAGAGGCAAACTAAGCAGTCTGGTGACTGCCCTGAGCTCTGGGATAGCAGAAGCAGAGATAAATGCAAGAAAATACTGAGATTCTACAGAAAGAGGAGCTAAGGAGATGGGAAGTTTGAAGGTAGGCTTTACCTTCAAGTTACCCCCGTGTGCTCTCAGAAATTCTTCATACAATGTCTTCTGCTAAAACTTGATGTGAGACAGCTGAACAAGATATCTGGTTTCAGGATGCCCAAGGTCTACTCAGTCTTTCCCATAAAATTGTTACAGGACAAAGAGGTGACACCACAGGTATTCCAGAAAGGTGAGATGAGAAACCCATCAAAAAGACAGCACAGAAGTAAAGGAAACAGATGAGGATGATAAGTAATTTTCTGTGAACATGGATAACTTCTATGAGAGAAGGTGATGCTTTAAATTTATAAAAGCACCTATATCATTATAAAAGAAAAAGAGTTTGCAGTGGATTATCCATCAGAGCTGTGTTTAAACCACAAAGGATGGCTTTAGCTGCAGCATGTCAGCAGAACAGAAGAGGACACTGACAGTGGACCAGTGACCAGTAAGAATGCATTTCTAACACTGCCCATAGCTGCTGGGGCAAATCAGCACCACCAGAGTCCCCTCCACTGCTCTCAGGTACCAGGGGGAATCTCTGCCCACACAGCACCCAGGAGAGCACACACATGAGCACACATCAGAGATCAGTCCTAACGCTGCCAATCCAAACTGGGTAGGAGCCTCAGTCCTACTGATAATTCCCTTTTATCTTCAGCAATAGAGGTTTTAGAGCCAAAGTCCAGTTCCACTGTTGTGGGTGTATTAATAGAAGAGATTACAGCTCCTCAGAAAGCACATCCATAACCTTCCATAGTGCCCTCTGTTCCTGCAGCACATCCATTGCTCACTGGAGATATCAGATCAAATAAAGACATATCAATTCAGCAGGTGCTACTGCCCACTCAACCACCACCCAGGGAGTGGACTAGAAACACAGATTTAACCTTTAAATTAAATGGGAATATAGGGGAATTTCAGTCATTTTCCAGACCATCACCAGAGGAGCTATGGCCCACATCTTGTGAAATGCTGATAAAGATGAGCAGCAAATAATGCACAATCTTCTATATTCTTTTATATATTTTAACTTCCTCCTATCTTTATGCACTTTCACAGAGATCTAAGATTTCACAGCATTAAAGCACTCTGTGTGCTGTAGGAAGGGATAAAAAGATACATTATGAGTTTAAAAACTGAGGATTTCATGGGAGAGTTAAAATTGTCACTAAGGGAACACCAGAAAGAATTACTGATTTTTCAGACTGCTCTTACATCAAAGGATTAAATAAGAAAACCAAAGTCTTTTATAAACTCAGGCAAACGTACAGACAATGTCAAAGCTATTTGGTCACAAATTGGAGCCATCATTTTCACTTTGAAGGCCTGCACAAGAAGCTATTCTGCACTGGAACTGCCACAGAAATTGAAGGGAGAAAATGAATGGGACAGGGGAAATATGGACTTACAGTTCTGAAAGAGTGTAAAGTGCTATGCAGAAGCAATATTTATATGAGACACCAGAATGCTAAAGGCTTTCCTATTGCCCATCACTGACTGTGATATATGGCCTGTGGTTGTCACACATACAGAAGGACAAACCTGAATTGGATTGTCCTCTGTGGAATGAAATTGTTTGTCTCTATAGGGAGCTAGAGCTCCTCCTCACTGTCACTGGAGTGATCTCAAATCCCTCTTTGCTCATGGATGCAGGAGTGGGTCCATCAGCCAACAGAGCTGGGGAGAAAAACAAATTATGAAAACATTAAACCCTATTCTGAAAATCAAATTGGCCAGTGGGTTAACAGCCACAGCAGACCAGACAGCCTCAGTTTGTATTGACTTTGTAAATTGCCCTAATCAGACTTGTATAAAGACCACCAGCCAGCCTAAATTCTGTGGGCTGATTGGAAAGAATGCTCTGAGTCTCCTAACTGGGACAGATTCAGACCTTCATCTTCCCCAGGATGAGCTGTACCAGGAACATCCACACAGATCTCTGTTTTCACTCTTTCCATAGCCTCTTGCATGGTTTTGGCCCAGTATGTTACACTTAGTACTGCAATTATTTACAATAACCCATAATCCCAATGACAGCAAAAGCTCTGACAGATGAGAGGAGATGGAAGAGGAAACTCCTTCTCTGAGATAACAGAACTGACAAACACCAGCCATCAGGTGTGCCATGGAAAGGCCATTGGCAGGGGTAAGCAGCCCTGCATCTCTGCCACCTGACACCAGAACTCAGCACCAAACCCATCTGTACACACACAAATATCCAGAAAATTCCTTCTGGGCTGGATAGAGGAAGCAGTGGGTCCACTTAACTGATTATAATCCCTAGAAGTCTCCCAGCACTGGTCTTTAAATGCATTCTTCTCTAAAAACATTTCTTGCATGTCTATATTTCCATTTTCCTTGAGATTTCAAAAGAGTTGGCATTCTTAACTTTGAATATTGCTAGTTAATTGTTGGTGGGAAAAGACAAATTATGAGCAGGGGAACTGTTCTGGGAGGATTTAGTGTATTTGAATAATTCAGACCCCTGCCGTTAACGTGACAGGATTGTTTTTCTCCTGCAGTAGCCTGCTGCTACAAGAATTAAAACTGTCGTGGCAGGCTACAGCTTGGGCTAGGCCTTAGTAATGAGCTTTATCAGTCAATAAATGATTTTATGCAGCAAATTAAACTGTAAATTTGGTTTAGGTGGTAAATATTTAGAGAATAAAGATATCCAGCTAATGAGGAGACTGGGTGGGGGAAAAAATGTAATGCAAATGTCAATCCTTTAAATCTTTGGTAGGCTAAAGCTCTGCAGAAAGTTTACTGCCACTGCCTTCTTTGTTTTTCCTTTTATTTTTTTTTTTTTTGGCTTCTTAAAGAGCAAGGAAACACTATCCCACTGCCTCAACTGTATTTACAGATGCTGCAGAAGGAGGCAAAGACTTTTTGGGGTATTGTGGAGCCACAATTCCATGCACTCACTTGACTCTGGGATTGAAGCATTAAGTGGCCTTGTGCAAGAGAGACATCAAAGGCTGTTCCTGGCTGTACCTGCAGCTTACACAAAAATATGTGTTTGGCCCTCAATTGTGGCAAAATAGAGCAGCAGCAGCAATCAGCACAGGTAACCACTGCAAAATTCTCCTTTCAAACAGGAGACTGCAGGCAAGGTGACCTCTGGGCTCCCAAGCTCTCCTGGCTCACCCAAATCCTGCCCTGCTCTGTGGCCCAGCCTCGAGGGCACGTGCACAGCAAGGCATTCTGAGAACATCAATAGATCAACAGGAGGAGCATGGTTTAAAAAGGCACATCTGGATTAACGTGGATGAAAGAGCCTGAACAAATCAGCTGCACTCCTTCAAAGGTCAGGTGATTAACAATATGCTGTTTCAAGAGCAGGCAGGGAAACACTCTACCAAAAAGCTGATTTCCAAGATGAGTCCTTGACTTCCAGCTATGTTCCAAGGATTATTCTTTCTCCAGGGAAGTTTTGGAAAATTTATTAATCTTGGCAAGGGCATCCATGTTCAAGATGAAAATTTTGCATGTAATTTTTTTTTTTACTTTGGACGAAAAAAATCAGCTTTCAGAGAAAAAAATGTATGGGAAAAAACATCAGTCAGCTCTATAAAGAATTGTTGGAACTCATCCTAAAGCTGGGAGTGTTAACCTTGCCATCCTTTATCACTTTCTAACAGTAGCAGTAATTTTTTTTGGGTGATTTCTGCTGGATCCTTTATTCCATACTTTCTGACAAGGAAAATATATGCATCCCCTGACAGAACCCCTGAAACAATTGGCTGTATTTATGCCTTCCAGGTGACACTGCCAGATGGTAAAATCTCAGGCAAACAAAGCCAGAAGTGCCCATACCCTATGTAGGGCTAACACAGAACCTAGTCCAGGACAGAGAAACCATATCCTTTCCTGAGACTCACAAAAGAACTAAGAATTTATTTCAGAAACCCCAGTTTGAGGTGGTTCCAGGCTCAGGCACAGCAACAACACACAGAGAAACCCAAAAGCACCACAGAGCCCCCAGACCCCACATTCCTCCCCTGGTGGAGCTCCTTGCTGATGCTCAGGTCCAAGTCAGCCTTGACATTTTACAAACCCGTTGATGAGGTATAAAACAAAGTCTGCACAAGGCCTTAAAGCAAAATTTGAAAAGGACACAGCTACATATTGAAAGGAAATTGAGCCACAGAATCCCCCAGTAAAACTCGGTCGGACCCACACATTGCACACTCCAAACAATATGCCATTAAGTGCAATAAATCCCAACAGCACCCTGGAGATCTGTTTGGAAGATCAGAATATATATTGGGGATGTAGTGTGGAAGGCTGTTTTTAACATGAAATCTATTCAATTGAAAGCTGTTGATGTTAACTGTTTCTTGAAAGACCCAATATACTAATGCAGTTTACTTACATGGCAGAGAACAAAACTTCATGTATCACCTTCTCTATGCCTTTCTTTGATTAGATTGCTTCACTTTAATTACTAAATTCTGTTAAAGGACTTTCCACACAGATGTAATTTCATGCAGGTGTTACCTGGTGTAATGAAACCAGATGTTTCCAAATGCTCCCTCATTTGAGATGTGTGTGCTGCAATAGCCTGATTTGTATATCCATCAGTTCAAACTGGAAAAAAATGTGTCTGGGAGTGTAAACTGAGATCAGACTGTGAGGACAGAATGGGTAGTGCCACCTGTTGTCTCCTTTTTCCATACAAAAGTCTTGCACTTGTGCATAATTTTAGTTTAAATATCTTCCTCTATTGTTCCAGTTTTGATTAATCCTGCAGGCTCTTTGCAAAGCATATAGGGCACAGAGACATGGATGCATACATGGCAAAGACATGTCTGATCTTCAGTGAGCACAACCTTTCCACTGACATTTCAACACCATGAATTTTATAGAATCTGTGAAGCTTTCCAGCTAATTTCTACAATGGACCAGAAACTTCTTGACTGGTTATGGAAGGAAAGAAAATATGTTTATTGAGGTATATCAGTAGCAATTAAAACATCTCAAAACTCATTTTAATGTAAAAAAAAAATCAAAACTTTCATTATTGCAATGTCATGACTGGCCAAATGACAGACCAAAGGCTCAAAGTGACAGAAAGAAGGGCCAATGTGAAGAAGCACAGAGAGGAGAATGAAGCCCATATCACACCTAAGATGATAACAGCTCTGAAGCAATTTCTGTAACACCCAAATTTTTAATCAGTTTTTTGATAAGCCCAGTTCACCAAACAGATCATGGTCAGAGAATTTGTTACACACCAGCCAGCACTGTCAGACACTGGGGGAAAATCATCCCCATCACACAGAGGTAAAACCAGGGGAATTAGCACAGAAAGCCTTTGCCAGTTGCAAACTGCCACAAAAGGGCTGTGATGAAATATTCAGATTTCGACCCAAAAGGAGCAAACCCAGCCCCAGTGACTCCAACTGGTCCTTCCAACACGAGCCTGAGTGAGAACTCCTTCCCATTTCTGCCCATTGTTCTGTCAAGCCCTGATGCTGCACAGATGCCACCAGCCCAGCCCTGGGCTCCAGCTCTGAACAATGAGCAGCAAAGGGCCCATGGGCAGCAGCAGAAAGTTCAAAACTCACAGAGAAAAGCAGTGGCACAAAAGCCTTGCCAGCCAGACAGCTCAAACCAACCAAGATCCTCTTTTTTGGGTTGGTTTTCTAATATTAAAAATAAACAAATGAAGTAGAAAATATTCAGAAATTATGAATTCCCCTCATCTTCCACTAAGTTTTAATTCTTTTGCAAAGTGGACATCACTTGGTAGGCACATGAAGGCAGCTCTGCAAGGTGGGGTACTGAGCATGAGGATGACACAAGGCTGCACAAACACACGTGTGCACACACACACAC
>WBNQ01081229.1:0-12247 GCA_013401375.1 Spizella passerina
AAAAAAACCCCACACGGTCTGTGTGTTCAAAACAATTTGTTTTTATTTCAGCTTCCCAATCACAAATCCACTTATATTTCAAACTGGAAA
Organism: Spizella passerina; assembly: GCA_013401375.1. Taxonomy (NCBI): domain Eukaryota; kingdom Metazoa; phylum Chordata; class Aves; order Passeriformes; family Passerellidae; genus Spizella; species Spizella passerina. Next base: position 91 of record WBNQ01081229.1, read on the forward strand.
GCTCTCTTGAGGTCCAAAAGCTCCCTTTCCATATGTGTTAGAACTAAAATAAAATCCACTACAGTGTGAAAAGGAAAATGAAATGCAGTGCAAAGTGTATGGCTGGTGACACACCAAAGGGCTGGAAACCAGCATTTGAAAAGTTTTTCAGCAGTGATGAAAAGGGGAGGAAAGTTTGTGGAGCATCAAAACTTTTCATTTACTACCAAATAAAATTATTACCTGGCACAGAGCTCTGAGTAAAGGACCAGGTAAAGTTGTAGGAAGGTATTCCTTTAACAGAGCAATGAACTCATCTCATTAACTAATGGCAGGACAGAAGATGAATTGTTTCTAATCCTCTCATGTAGAGCTGTCAGAAGGGGAAAAGGTGTAAAACTGAATGTTGGTACTGTGGCCCCCCACACCCCTCAGCACAGAACAAGGGACTCAGAGAGAGCACTCTAAATGTCAAAGCTATTAAAATACTGTATAAAGCTAAGCATAAAGAAAGCCAGGTCAGTCAGGTGGCCACTCCATGAATCTAATGACACTTGTCTTTTGTTATCTCTCTTACTTCTCTCATTTATAGTGTTTTCTACGATGCTAGCTGGAGAAAGATGAAAAAGAATAAAGAAAGGGGGAAGCCATGCAAAACAAAGTCCTCAGCGCTATTTCTATCCCACAATTAATATTGATTGCTTTCTGATTTTCATAGGAATTTGTCAAAATCCTGGCAGCGCAAGATTGATTTCTGTACTTCTGAGAATCATGGGTTATCAATATAATTACTACCATCAGTGCTTTTTCACAATCTTCCCTGACATTTCTGCTCTGGGGCAAATTAGTGCCATGTTGTCTATTTACTCACCTGAAACAGCTACCAATGCATGGGATTTTATTTTTATTTTCCCTACTCCAGCCCTAAAGTACTATTTTTCTGTTATTTCAGAACACTAAAGAAGCATTAGCCCAAAAAGAAGCCCAAAAACCCAAATATCTTCGTGGCACTCATTTCTGCAAGTGGGTTTTTTCCCAGCTATCAATTCTGTATGCAGAAAAATTGCACCTTTACAATTGTTGTACCTCCGTTAGGAGAACAGGGAATTTAGGGGACCTTAAAGTTTATGCTGCATTACTGCACTTCACAGGTAAATAACAGAGCAGCAGTCAGACTGGTGCTGATCATGCAGATAAACCAAACATATGTTGCAATCAAACCCTGGAGGTGCTGAGCAGCTCCAGGCCAAGAGGAGATTTTAGATGCTCATCACCTTTCNCATACATGAGCCAAATCCAAATCAGCTTCCTAAGGCCAAGCCAAGTTACTTGTGACCTTCTCTCCAACTCCCACCAAGAGAAAAACATGACATAAGAGCTAACTGGGGACCTACTGATGTCACTGGGCTTTAGAGGTCTTTATTTCCAACCATCACAGCTTACATGTGGCCTCCCTACATTCAGAGAGGTGCTTTGGAAGCATCACACCCCACAGCAGTAAAAGCCTCAGACTCTCATTTCAATTGAGCTTTGATTCACCTCTCAAGTGTTAAAGGATTTAGGATCTCCACTAAGAAGTAAGAGCAGGAGCTTTACTTCCATGCTATCCAAGCCTTCATAGTAGGTGCATCCTATGAAATACAGCAGGTCAAAAACCTTCCACAAAAAAACAAAAACNACAAAAACAAAAAAAAAAAAAAAAAAAAACCACCCACAAAAAGGAGTTGCTGTTCTTTCCCCTTTCAATCTGAGGATTTATTAAGTAGAAACTTTCTGTGAGAAATATTAGCAGGAGAACAAAGTATTTCTCAGGCCAACATTCTAAATGGAAAGCAGTGCTTACCCCCCTCAAAATAAAAGTCAGGACATACAGCTGAGTAAACATGACTTAAACTTGGTCTGTTTGCCAAAATGGGACCTATGGCCTCTCTATGCCTGAGATGCTCTAAACTCCAGCACTATTTCTGGAGAACATCCTCAGAACTTTCTTGTGCCTAATCTCAATCCCAGAGAATTCAAACAAACCAGAGGTGAAAAGTCCATTTTTGTTCCTTTTGGTTCAGTGGGAGTTTGTTTTCAAGCCAAACCCAGCTCTATAATCTGACGTTTCCCTGCTTTCCTCAGAGGCTTTCAGGCTCCTCCAGCAGCCTGGGGAAGGACATCTTAGGAATCCATTGGGTGATAATGGGACAGGCAGTAACAGCTCCTTACTGTGGGGGGCAGGAGCTCACAAAGTCTCTGATAAAACCCTGATTCATTCTCTGAGACACAGGTCTGCTGTAAATCTCTGAAACAGCCATAAAGGTGGCCTGAGCCAACTCAGATGATAGAGTTTGCTGGCAGCCTGGGGGACAGGCTGAGCTGAGGCTGGACATGACACCAAGCCCATCCCAAGGCACACACCGTCCCCTAAACTGGACTGTCAACATATAACCACAAAGAATTCCCTGAGTTCAGCGCAGAGATGCTGTTTGCAAGGAAAAGGCGCATTTGGATGTTAGCAGGGCTGGGGAGCAGCATTGCAGACTTCTGCCCCCAAGAACTGATTTGGCAGCAGCTGTGGTATTACAAGGTCAGACAAATTCTCTTTCTCTGAACCCCTGGCCCATCAAACATACATTTACAATGGATAAATATGTGCAGCACAAACAAGTCAGAGGGATTACCAGGATTAGCCTCAGTCTCCTCTGCTGCTGCCAGCATTTCAGGCAGTCCCTCGTATACAGGGAGGGCAGCACATCACAAGTGCACAGCACCTATAAACCAAATCCACTTGATGGACCAATGCACTCACTGTGAAATGCCAAAGATATATGTAAAAAAGTTTTTGATATCTGCTCCTTCCTGCTCGTTGCCAAAAGGAAAATATTGGAAACAGTGCAGAGTTATGAACAGCATGACCAGGTCAGCCACTGCTGGACTCAGCTCTGTGCTGGAGCTGACAAACCAATCCCAGCATGTGAATCTCTGTCAAGTGAAGCCTTGAACATGTTAAGTTATTCCTGTGGGCTCTCCAGAACACCAGAAGCATCTAGTTATGACATCTCATTTCTGCTGTCTGGAGGACACTGGGGGCTGGAGAGCCCTGTGCCACCATTTGGCAGTGATGCTGCACACCCCAAACCACAAGTGCATCCCTCTCTAGCATGGAGAGCAAACACCAGAGGCTGCCACCAGCACTGGAGGTTAGCTTCAAACAGATTTTGAGGGTTTGTTCTGCTTGGGATTCTTTTGCCTTGTTTTTTGGTAGGAAACGTGTGGGTTTTTTTTGGGGTTTTTTGACTTGGAGATCTTCCCAAGTTTTGCTGCAATCCATTACAATAACTCAGGCAAGCATCTCATAGTATTTAGGGTGACTTTGAGTGGCTGTGTCAATTAAAAAGAGGCCCCTGTTCTTTAAAACTAAAGGGCTTTATCTTCCATAAAATAAAAGCTCTTCTAGAATATATAGGCATGGACACACATCCACACCCACCCACCACATATTTAACAAATAATACCTCATTTATTAATACTCTGCAGTAGTTAGGCCGGTCTAGTGAAGCATTAATTTAACATTTCTCAAACAAAGTTCCTGTTCTGCTTGGTCTATTTGGTAAATGTTTGGTAATCTCAAACAAAGTTCCTGTTCTGCTTGGTCTATTTGGTAAATGTTTGGTAATCTATCTTGATACACTCCTGTCTGTCAGGGGCTGCTGCCTCATTCATGCTTCTGGCTTGACAAGACAGGCACTGGGAGGTACGTTCCTAGGACACTGTAGCCTTTCTTCCTTGATTATATATGAGAACAGTTTCACTGATTTTGAACTGATGTGAAATATGAATAATTAGAACTAAAATTAGGTATTTATGGTCAGCATTTAACACTACATAAAGAATTAGCAATGCTTAACATGAACTAGAAACATTGCCAGCCTGTTTCCTACACTAAGGATGAGTACAAGGTTTTCACCAAGGATTTACTACTGTAAAATCACAGGGTAACTTGCATAGAAACATATGGCTTAATTTTTGAAATTTATTTCTGCTGCAGGTACCTCTTGGGGGTCAAATTTTTGAGGGTTTTTTTCCTCCAAATAATTTTGGATTTTACAATCTAGGTTAATTTTATGTCTTCATCCAGCTTACTATAAATGAATAACAACTAACTTTATAGACATGTAACATGATTCACCAAGGATATTTTCAAAGAAAAAACTTCATGAGTTTGCCTTGGTNTCCATACAACTGACTTTACATTTCACTGCTTTTTAGAAAGCTATCAAAGACCGCATTTAAACTGGTGTTACTTGTCATATTAATTTGAAATATTTTGTTTTGTTTATAGACCCAAATAGTGAATGAGGAGAAAAATGCAGTCAGACAAGAATTTAACTTTGAAAAGGTAAGTCAGTAGCATCAGACTAATGTCACTAGTTCAGTGTACAGTTAAGTGTACACATATACTTCAGAGAGCTCCGTTGGGACTCTGAAAAGTGTCACGAGTTTTCATTATTGTCTTTTTAGCATTCAATAAGTATCTTTTCTGTATTCTTTAGTATAGTATTCTTTAACATGATATAGTATAATAAAGTAATGAATTAACCTTCTAACAGGATGGAATCAAATACATCATTCTCCCCCCTTGTCAGTAAACCTACATTTACAATAATTTCTAGTACACCAGCTGTGCAACTGGTGCCATCCACTCTAATACCACTTTGTTCCTGGCCAGACAAACCACCTTCAACTAAAGGAGCAATGCCCAAGAGAAACCAAAATAACTAGAGAAAAACAGCAGCACCCGTGGTGGTTGGGGGCTGGCCAGTGGACAGGGCACAGACAGAGCTCTCACGGTGTCACTTGTCACTGAATGCTTGCTAACAACTGGCTAAAGTCCCTCAAAAGCGCCCAAGTCCCTCTGAGCAAACTTGAAACACAAAATCCAGGCATTTCAGCACACTGGAGTTTAGGGTGGATTAAGAAAGCAAGAGGCAGCAAGGCAGCACTTACACTGTGTTCCCCCTTGTTGCTTTTAAACCAACAAACAAATCGTGTGTGTGTGCACACAGCAGGGACATGCACAGGGAAACACAGACCCTGCTTGCTGGGTACTGAGGGCAAGAGGTCCCCCATGACCTCAATATGAAACAAGTCTCACATTTTCCATCCAGAGACACCCACATAGCATTATTCAGCACTGGAAAAGCAGAGCAGAAGAGGTGAATAGCCTTTAAGATTTTGGGAAACTCTGAAGGGTAGAGTTCTTTGCCAGTGAAATAAGATCAGGGCTTGGTAGGGACATGACAGATCTCAGGCCTGGGCACCTTGAAACAAGAGCAGTTCTTCTCCTTTCCATTTAACCTTGAGTCCATAATTGCTAAAGCAGCATCACTGTGTTTCTGTTGGTAATTGGCAGTCACTGAGCTGAAGATTAAGCTAGCATGAAGACTGAATTACCACTCAAGTCTTATAATAAATTGGAAAAAATAACTAACTAGCCTGTATTACTGCATAAGCAATAAAGGTTAAAAGTGGCAAATTCTGCTCTTTGGGTAAGTAAGTTACTTGATGCACTGAAAATGGCATCAGTGTTGACTTTAACATGATACAGCCTACAGCAAAGACACAAAGACCTTTCCCAAGTACACTAATACAGGAGCTCTGGCTTTTTTTTTTCTGTATTTTAAGTGTTGCATAAAATATGCAGTGCATAATGAAAGGGTGTTAGGAGATTTTTGCATGGAGTTCCTTGCTAATTGTCTAGTTTTCTAAGGAGTGTTTCACAGTAGTGGAAACTGAAATTTTCATAGTTATATAACTCCAGCAGTAAAAGGACCAGGCCCAGACGATGGGATCTATTTTGTGGAATTGAAGAGCACCTCAGACACTGCTTACCTCTCTCATGGAGTTAAGCCAGCAAGCACTACACTAAAACCAAGAAAGCTGCTTGAGTAAGGCTAAAAGGAGAACCAATGGACTTCATCAGCTCCCTACTCAAATGTGCTTGTAGTTGCAAGCTGTAATCTACCACAAATAGCCACATTTAGAGAATGCAATTACATGGAACAAAGCTGATGACTCTTTCAGTGCACAGAGATCATTAGGCAATGGTAACCAGTTGCAGCCTATTATTTCTTTGCACCAGAGAAATAAATTGATTACACGTCAGCTGATTTTCCGTCACACCCAAGTGGAGGTGTGCTCAGAAAACTACTGCAGCCTGCCAGCTCTAGCCCTGATGTTCAGGGCAGGCATTCAGAGGGAAGATAAGCTGGTTTGAGGATGCCAAGGAGGCCACAAGAACTCCATTTGCTGCTGCAGATGCTGACACCCAGCACAGGTGAACAAAAATTACAGCATCACTGGAGCTGCACCAACCAGATTACTGTCCAGAGTTAGGGCTGACAACTGTTCTAATGTGCTATTTCTGCATTAAGGCCTAATGAGTTTCTAAATGAGGCTAAGTTTGGTACAACTTCACTTTTTGGCATCCTTTTCCAGCAAAAATCACATGGTTAATACTGAGGTACCTCCTGACCATTTTTGGGGCACTCAATCTCTCACTGCAAAGAAAAGCAGTCAGAGTTTACCACAAATGCTGTCCATTAAGTGACCCTCTAGTTCTTTTCCTTTTTAATAATTAACCTGAGATGTTCATTATGCATTTATCTCACCCAACAGAGGAGAACCTAAAGAAGCTTCAACCTATTTGAGAAGCTTTTCTGTGCAAAGGTTGGTGACATCACTGTGGGTTTCCAGGATAACAAGAAAAAAGTTTAGGCTCCAAGTTTTACAGCATCCCAAATGCTTAGGTGATTCCCAAACCATAAGCTGTAGTTACTAAATTCTGAGGTACTATCATTGTTCAAGCATCTGTTCCATTTCCTAGGAAGCAGCTATTGAATCTATTGCAGCCAAAAATGCAAAGATGGCCATTGTCTTTTGCCATGTAGTTCAGCTGCCCTCAATGATGAAACACTTTTGTCATTCAGAAGGAAGATTCATTGAAAGCAAAGGTTCTGCTGCAAAAAAAATTCCAGCAAAATTTATTTTATTTCAGTTCTATTGTTAACTCTCAATACAGGAATAAACTAATATTCTTTGTAAAATTTTGCCAATAATTTTCATTCTAAGAAAATTGGACTTGCTCCCCATTTTAACTGCAGGTAACAGGGGGAAGTCATCCAGTAGTGATAAAACTCACTCAGTTTGTCCCCAGACAAACTCCACAGAAGCACCATTTATTTTAAAAATTCTCCACTGAACTTGCAAAACTTTAAATAGAGAAATTTTTGACCATGAATTGAAATATCAAGGTGTTCACATAGAGCAGAAACAAACAAACCAACTCAAGGAAACCTGTGTGCTGATGGGGAGGCTACAGAAATCAAGAGGGGCATCTCAAACCACTGTTTGCATCACCCACTCACAGACTGGATCTGAGGAATCTACAGCTGATGCATCTCAAAGATCAGTTCTCTTTCCTTTAACCTGCCTTCTTACTCTCAATAAAGGGTTAAACACAGCCTCTTTTAGAGCAAACACTAAATTCCCCTTTGGATTCACAGAAAGACTTATTTCAACTAAGCAATTTCAAGCTTTTCAGACAAAGGAGTTATGACCAGAGGAAATTTTGCAGCAAGTAAAACCTTGGGAAAAATTTAAAAAAGCATTGCTTTCTAAAAAGATTTAGATAAATACTTTATACAAAAAGCTTTCAAAGAACAAAACCAAATAAAACAACACTAGAGAAATTTATTTTCCAGGGATCATGGTGGCATGGTCACAGCTTCATTACTGTCAAAAAAATCTTAATTGTTATAGACTTTTCCCAGCTCCATCTACCTCTCACACTTCCCATATAGACAGCAGTATTAAACATAAAATAGAATGGCTTCTCTTCAGGAAGTGTAATTAAATAAAATTGGGAATATAACTAAGGAAATGAGCCCTTTAAGATTCATTTAAGGAACAGCACACTGGTGCTGGGAACCTAGCAAGGATTGTAAATCCTGGCTGAAGAACAGGCACAGGGACTTCCAGAGAGAAGCTTGGGAGCCTTCCAGAGGCAATAAGTGACTGATAAATGCAGACAGAAAACATTACACCAACAGACTACAATGCAGAATCTGCTCAGGGAATTTTAACCCAAAGATGCCAAGTGAACTCACACAGCACCAGCAGCTGGTTGTTCAGAGAAGGGAGGCCCTGAAGGTGGTGGCCTCGTGTCCCACCTGGCCACCAAAGTCTTAGGGAACTTCCCAGAGTGACCATTCCCAGGACTCCCCAGCAGCCCCATCCCAACTCCAAATTTTCACTGCTGGGGCTGAAGCTGCCTCACTTCAGGCAGCTCCAGTGACCCAATGGGTCCTGCTTGACTCCTGCACATCCCACACTCACAGCCAGACCAGCTTCCCTCACCAGCTCAACCCCAGCTTTCTTAACCCCAGTTTGCTCAGGCAATATTGTGATAATAACAATAGGATCTGGGACTATAGGCAGAGTACCGGGCATTAATTGCTCCTTTCTCCAGGAAAAAGTAGTAGTGCCTTCCAGAAATACCAGGCTGAATTAGAGATGGTGGTGCCAAAGCTTTCCCTACCCTTAAAAGACCTTTCAGTTGACCATTGGCCTTACCACAGACAGAAGAATAAGTGAATCCATTCCACATGTGAACAGAAGGTGCCTCTGATATATTTTCACTCTTTCACCTTCTGAGGCAAGAGCTGAAACTTCTATTTGTGTAATCATCCGAGGCTTCTATTTGTGTAATCATCTTTCCATAATATTCTGTGCAATTGTTGGGATTTTTTCATGTTTAAGAACCACAATAACACCCAGTACTGGCTCTCTGTATGCTAGGAATGGTTGTACTTTCTTACCATTCCTAGCCTGACTGGGGCTCTGAATCCTATAAAAACTCAGATTTCACAGGCAACATGGAAATCCTTTCAGCAAAATCACTCTGAAAAAATATTTATATAAACATACATCTCTGCCCATGGACAATCAGCTCCCACAGTGACCAGAAGGGTCACCTTTGCTTTCCTCTAATTGTGACACCCACAATGATTATTGGGATTGCAGAAACCACAGTGACAGAAACTGACCTCTCAAAAAGGGAAAGGGTTTCCTGCTTTGAGATGCATCCAAGTGGTTTGTACCCATGAGCGCTCAGCATACACACACAGCCTCAGCTGCCCTGGGATGGAGAAGGCAGCAGCAATAAACTGTTTCTAGCTGAAGGAAACCTGAGCCAAACCAAGTGACAGATGAGGCAATGATTCTTTATCCTGGCCAGAACAGGCAGATTACAGCAGTTAACAAGCCACAGAAATGGCATTTTGGTTTTTCATCCTGAGCAGTAGGTGGTCCCCAGGCCCAGCTCCTCCATAATTAACCTTTACAGCAGGGCAGGCCTTTTAGACATGCCTCAGAGTAAAACAATCTGGTGAATTTAGTAGGCAAGAGAAGCAGTGCTGCAGAGGATAAAGTGTTATTCTGGAATGGATTTGTCATTACATTGGACTAAAAATATTTAATCTTCCATCCACCAGAATCACTGTTTCTCAGGCAGGGGCAGTGAGTCCTCAGCAATACGTGTCATTAAAGAGGCTTCATTCCCCTAATTAGCTACTGGTACAAATAAAAATATATTGCCTAGGAACTGGAAAACAGAGGGTTTCCAGTTCCTAAGCCCACAAATCATAAGACTTCAGTTTACCAAAGAAAGCATTGAAAGGATGTAGACAAACAGTTGGTGACAATAGCTAAAAAGATAGCAAGGTGGGAAGGGGAGGAAGCTTCAAATCCAAGCAGGCTAAAAGGACAACAATACCACATTGTAGCTTGCTCAGATTTTAAGCAGCATCTGGCACAGAAGCTTTCCATGAGACAACCAGCGAGGGACAGATGAGCTTCTTGCCATTTTCTGTGCCTCAGTGCCCTTGGTCACTCTGGACTCAGGAGCACAGAGTGAGCTGAGGGTCAGCTTCCAGCTGGAAACATGAGATCATTACCCCTGCACACTCCTGGGGGAACCTCCACCCAGCAGTCAGACAGCCAGTTCCTCTCCACTGCACCCCAATCTCTTTTTGAAAGCACACAGATAACCATCAACATAGCAGGCACTGAAGTCAGGTGAAACAAATCCAATTTTTCCCCAGCTGCAGAGGCTGGTCATAGCTGAAAATTGTGCTGCCCAGGCTTTGGCCTTTAAACAGGGCACACAGAGAGAGCACAGCTCTGGCGATCCCCTGGGCTCTATCCTGAGCACACGTTATTCCCCTGGGGAGAAGAGCATCCAAAGCCTGCCTGTAGGGGTTTTAACTATGCTGGCACTTTTATACTGGTGTTTGAAATAAAAACCACTGATACCATCGCTGGTGTGTGTCAGTGTCTTTATTTCAAACACCCATACAATAGTGCCAGCAAAACCCATCTGATTCTGGCTGGACAAATAACAGTTACTGGAAGCCAATGTCTGCTTAAAAGAATTTTAACTTTATCATAAACTTTACTTAAAAAAATAATATTCTGTGCATCACTCAGGAAGTGTGGTGAAATATCATTACTCTCTCCAAAATACAGAGCAGCTCTGAGTGACAGGGAATTATTACATCCTTCCAGACAAGAACACAAAGACAGGCAATTTCTTTATGAAATCTCTTCTCACAGAGGCACTGGCTCAGCTCTGAGCCAAGAAGTATTTTGGACCAGAAATCTCCAAAGGAAACACTAAATAGGTTCAGAGGATGGGAACTCACCGTGGGCAGAAGCTTTATGGGGTGGGAGGTGCCTACAGCCAGGAAAAGCAGAAGATGTACAGCAGGACCATGTAATGAGGATCCCATCCAGAAATGTTTGCTACACATTTACCCCTCACCACAAAATTTCTGCATCAACTTCAGGCTCACCAGTTGTGTTTTCCTGAGCCAGACAGAGCAGTCAGCCCAGGGGAGCAGAGCACCGTGGCAGGAGCTGGGCAGAGCCAGAGCCAGGAGCATCTGCACAGCCCAGCCCCACTGCAGCTGGCAGGGAACACCCAGGGCTGGCTCTTTCTCGAGTCCCATCCTCTGGAGTCACCAGCGCAGCCCATGCAGCAGGGGCTGTGCAGAACAAGTGTGTGAGGCAGCACAAAAACCCTGTACACCCCACACCGGCTTTTCAGGAGGAAAAAGCCACAGTTCTTAAACTTCTTAAGGCTCCTGTCCTCTTGGAAGGGTCATACAGGATGAGCCAGTTGACATAACAAAGGTGCATTTTGAAAGAAGCGTTTGAAGCTGTGTCTTGAAAGTGCTTCTTAGTGTAAAACTCAGTTGTTAAGAGATAGCAAAAGATCTTTTCCTGGATTAAGAATGGATTAATCTTTTAGCAACTTATCTCTTTACACGACTAAAAAATAAATAAGGATAAGGAAGTGGTCAGTTTGCAAAGGAAGCACATTCCAAGAAAAGATATTTCCTAGGTTTCTAGCCAAAAATAGTCCTCACTCCAGCTTCATATTTCAAAAACATGAACATCAATTCTGCAGGTCTAGAGGAAAACAATAACTTTCTTTATACATACAAAAGCTCAAATAGCAGTAAAAGATTAATCAATTTTTGGCAAAGGGAGGTATTTTTTTACTATACCACAAAACCATTTTTTTTCCTTATTATTTAACATGGAGAAAAGAAAGGCCTGCTGTATAAGAGTAAATATTTCAATTGAATTCCATTGGGATGTGTCAGAACAATTCCAAACACATTCATATTTTAATAATGTATCAGTGAGATATCAATTATTACGTACCAATAATCCAATTAAAAATGCACTCTGAATAAACAGTCTGGCCCAAATCCAAACCTCCAGACTATTTAAACAAGCTAATGGAAACATTAGGTGTCAGGCTGCATATTTTGTTTTCTAATTAAGGTAGTATTTGGCTGACATAGAACCAATTTACATGTAAAAGCCAAACAATTAAAAAGGTCACACAACTAAAACTTCGGCATTTCACACATGCAAATTGAACCACAGAGCAGAAAAATCCACACAGGCAAAGAGGAAGGAGTTACACTGCGCTTGTAAGTTCAGAAAAGAGACACAGAGACATACACCCAGCCTGTGGTTTCATCAATGCCTGATAACTGGCTGTAGCAAAATCTAAAAAGAAAAAAATTAAATTATAAGATCAGGGTTTGTCGCAGACATC
>WBNQ01081229.1:12321-29858 GCA_013401375.1 Spizella passerina
TATGAATGGTAGATGAAGATTCCAGCCCCTTCTCTGATTGCCTGTGCTGTGGATCAGGCTGGCCACTGAGGCTGGGGCCAGTCCTGGTGCCCCAGCTCAGCTGAGCCCCCCTGGGTCTGCAGGGACACAGCTCCAGAGTGCCCAGAGATGCTCCGAGGAACCCCAGACACCAAGGCTGGGTAGAAATCAGCCCCCAGATGCTTCTGGCCCTGGGTGGGGAGCAGAGTTCTGCTCTGAGCAGGGGGAGCAGCACCCAGGTCCCTGCCAGCCCTGCAGAGCCCCAGGAGGGCCAGGCCCTGCCCAGGCACCCCAGCTGCCCAGCCAGGGGTGGTGGGCAGAACAAAGCGGGCTGGGTGATGGCTGGGAAGGCAGCTCACTGGGAGGGGAAAAAGAAAAACAAAAATAAGAGAAAGCAGCAATTCCCATTGGCAGAGCATGCCAACTTCCTTAGTTTACCACTTCATCTAGCACTGATCCCATGGGTGAGGCCATGCTCTGGCACCATTGCTTTGTACAAAACCAACCTCAAGGAGAGGCACAGGCCAGGCTGAGAGATCCTCTTGCTTACAATGACAATTATTTTAATGTTAATATACCTTACTCAAGGCACAAAGTTGCAAATCTTTACTGGCTAAACAGAGTTCTCCCCAGACATTGAAATTTAGATTTGGAATTATTTTGCTATTCATTTTCTGCTGAATTTCCCCCCACACATCCCTCATCATTTTTCCACTCCATCAGCTGCACAAGTATATCAGGCAACAAGAATATTCCTAAACCAAAAAATTACTCTCTGAAAAAAGTAAGTGACTCCAGTGAAAGAAATATTGTTCATGGGAGCCAAGTCAAATATACAGCAGATCACTCCTTCCAGAAGGAAAAGGATTTTCATGCAGGCAAATCTCAAAAAGAGAAGCAAGGAGCAGCTTGGAAAGCATGGATATGCTTTGTTGGATAACTACAGCTGGGGTTGTTGGAGTACATTGGAAGGCCAATAAAACAAGCCCAGTTAGAAATCTCATCTTCCTGGGGTATCAAGGCAGAGCCCCAGAAAATCTTGCTGGCAAATCAGCCATGGTCCAACCCCTGAGGTGCAGGCACACAACAGCAGCACCAGGAGGAGTGGAATGCTTCTGTTTGCCACTGCTTTGCTTTTCCTTCCATTATAACCAGATGGAGTTTATCCTGCTTGGAACATCTGAGGAAATTGCCAACTGTGCCTGTGACAGCGCAGAGGGGTCAAGCCTGAAGGTGACATAATTAGCACTGTGTGATAGATCACAGTCCACAGAAAATTATCCTCATTTACATCAGCCACGGCAATACATCAAAGCCTTTAGTTCTTTGGGAAGTTGAGTAAGAACTGATTATGGCTGAGTCACTGAGAGGACAGATCCTGCTAGACAGAAAATAATTCCCTGCTCCTAAGGCTGAGACCTGGTGGCCATTTTCTTCACTTACACAACCCACAAACAACAAAACTTCCAACCTTATAATCCCCCAAAATCTTCATTTGCAGCACGTATTGCAGCAACCTTGAAAACAGACATACAAAGGAAATCCAGAGAAACACTGAACATTTTCTTTCATCTCATCCAGGATTAAAACAAAAAAAACACTTGACAGGAAAGCTAAAAATCTACCTTAATAACAAAACATTTTAATTCAAGGTTTTCTGAAAGGCAGAAGGACCCTATTATGTGTCCCATTAATCAAAAGTGCTTTTGCTTTTTCCAGCCAGATTGTTTAACTTAAACAAGACAATTCTTTGTGCTCTTAAAATTAGTGCACTTGGAACAATGGCCACAAAAGAGCAAACAGGTAAAAATAAATCCTTCTTCCTTATCCCATTAAAAGAGGTAACATCATCTTGTGTTTTTTCATATTTTAAAAATCTATCCCATCAGAAGCTGCAGAAATTATTGAACTAGATTTACAAAAGAGGATTGAAATGTACAAACAACATTAGCATTAATAGAATATAAGCCATATTTACTGCAGTTTATTTAATGGCCTCTGCATTAATAGTCCTTTTTCTCTATATAGACAGAATTAGGAGTGAAGGAATAGCTGTTTACAGTGCTGAAAAGCTTCTGCACTGCTTTTATTTCTGAACAATTGGGTTTTTTTCCCCCACAGGATTTAAGGTCTCTATGGCTCACAAAGGATAGCTAATAGAAGACACAAGCAAACATTCAGCATTTGAAGATTCAATCAATCTGAAATATTTTACATTACCAGGATTCACAAATGCACATCTCTTTCTATGTTATATATTATACCTCAACAGAGACCAAAGGCCCCGTGGTATGAGCCTCTGCCCAGAGGCAGAACAAGGCTGAAAGTACTTATACTGTTTTGGGTTATAATTGTGATTTTAAGCCCTCTTTTCCATATTCTCTCCTTGCAGGTGGATGCAAAACTTGTCTGAAATTTTCCAATTATTAAGATAAAAATGTATTCAAAATAATGAAACTTATCAAAGTAAAAACAAAAAACACAAAAAACCAAAAACACCACAAAAACCCCAAGAAAAATGAAAGACCTCACCTTCCACAAATATTAGGGTGGGGGGGTTTGAATTATTCATCCAAAAGAGTGAAACAGTTTGGAAATCTCAATCCATACATCTGATGTGACAAGCACAAGATAATGTTGAACTGACTTCTTTGATCAGGGACTATCAAAGGGGCTCTGTAGAATTTGGCTTATAAGTCCCATCGAAATTTAATAGCTGGGAGACTTTAAATGCCTTTGACTCCATCATAACACTAACTTCTACCTTTTTTTCTTGGCTGTCAAAAGACTTGAGCTATTTCTTTCTAGTGCTTGAAAAAACAAAGGCAAGTGACATCTAAATATAATCAACATGTGCCAGCATTCAATCTCTCAATAATGCCTTAATAAACCCATCATAACTAAAGCCAGGTGAGTAATTTAATGCTAATTATTTCCAATTAACTGCTTCTTTTAAAAACAAAAGCAAAGTGAAATTTTAATGTTTCTTTATCAACTGTGAACATTTGTAATTTGCAACTCACGCAGTAATCATTTTGACTTTCAACTCCAGCTAATTTAAAACCAAAATCCTATACAACTTCCAACTAGATGAATTACAGGCCCTCAGTTCCATTGTCAGCTTTGATCAAATCTAAAATTTAGAAAATTTCAAATAATATACTCCAATAAAAAAAAAATACAGAAGCACAGGAGTTGCAGAGGAGGAATTTTTTTTTTAATACATTGTTATCTTATCATCAAATCCCTCATATACAGAGGCTTTTGTCTTTGAAAAAATAAGCACTTCATTGGTGAGTAAAATAATTCTCCCTTAAATTTATTTTTTTAAAAAATATGTTTTAATGCTTGTTTTTGCAACAGTTTGAGATCAAGACTAAAAAGCCTTAACTCCCAGGCACTGAAGTGAACCCACTGCCAGTGCCCAGTGCCTGGTGCTGAGCCTGCTCCTGCCCAAGGCGCTGCTGACTCAGAGCGCCAGAGTGGAGCCAATTCCCATCCCCACCCTCAGCCAAACCAAAACTCCAAGATCCCAGTCCCTGAGAGATGTGATTCCCAGCTGCTGGCACTGTGCTCACACCTTGCTCCCCAAAATGGGAAGGGAAACCCAGGCTCACCTGCTCCACCACAGCCACATCTCTCAGCCCCTGCTCAGGTCTGCCTCCATGCCTGTGTGACAGCATTCCCCAATTCCCCTCCTTCCCTCTCCCCCACAGGACCCCTGCAATTCTTCTCTGAAAGGCAGAGCAGGGTTTGCCTTTGACAATCCACACAGGTAAAGGGATTAGGTGTTAAAGAGTAATTAAATTGACAGTCTAATTTAACACTTTGCATTTTGCGTGCTTTTACTGTGTGCTGTTTGAGTTCTTAATAAAAGGTTTAATACACTTTTCATGGCACTTAATACTGTGGAACTAAGCAGCTTTACAACTGTCGGTCGGGGACTTGCCCAGCTGCTTAATATGCAGGCTAGCATACCCTAGGATTCTTCCTTTGCAGCCTCAAGGCAAAATATCTATGGCCCTGGTGGAAGTTTTGCTCTGGGGCCAAGCAAGCTGTTCACCTGTCCCGCACTCTGGTAGCTCTCACAGCTAGGGAGAGCTGGTGTCTCCTGTCCTGCCTTCCACCACTATTTTCTGGATGTGATACTCCAGACCTTAGGGGTGTACCTCAGCATCGAAATCTCACCAGGCAGGGCACAGGGGAGCCTTCACCTTTGGTCCTCCTACAGAATGTGGCCAGACTTTCCCTGCAATCCAACCCATCTTTGTGTCCTCAGGCAGGTGGTTTCTCTCCAAAACCCTGGAAGTTACTGAGGCATTGTCCCACAATAACTTAAGTTACTGACTCTGGAAGCTGTTCAGGCATTGTCTCACAATAACTGAAGCTACTGACTGCACCAGCCATCAGAGCTGCCCAGGGATGATCAGCAGCTGCATTGAGCTGTCAGGAGCCAAAAATGACATGTCTGTGGATTAATGGGCCCAGCCTGTCAGGATGGCATGTATTTGCTGTGTGCAGAAGATGAAACATCTACTTTCCAAAGAGCAGGATTTGCTTTACAACAGACCTCTGCATTGCCCAGAGCAGCGATATTTTTCTGTCACTGAACGTCAACAAGCTACAGTCTGGAGTAAAATATGGTTTACTAAACCACTGAATTCATAGAGCTTCATATTCTTCTGTGGCAGATGTTACAAATATGCAGACAGACAGCTCTTATTGATCCAAATGGTTTGCAGAAACTCCATTTGAAAGCATATGTTTCTCTGCTCAACATTTTGATATGAATGACAAGACAAAACCAAGAATGCAAATGCACAAGAAGAACCTGTTCTTGTCTTGTAAAAGAACATTCCCCCTGCCAAAGAGTTGGTAAACGTTGCACAACTAGTCACAGCCCAGAAAGATGTGTGAGTTGACCTACAGGTACAGAACAGGAGGGGAAATCCAACAGCATGGACTTAAACAGCCTGACAGGATCTGCAGAGCCCAGTACAACCTCTGCTTGTTTTCTCTCTGTGCCAGGACCAGTCTAACAGCAAGTCCCACCATGCAGAATCACATGAATTTCAGGAGACCTTTATGTAAAGAATGACAGCAGCATCCAGCAACTCAAGCGCTCCCCTGTCCCTGGGCACGTTCATACTCCAAAAACAGCATTTCTGCCATTTAATTCCAGGCCTCACCAACCCTGGTTGATGGACCTGCACTCTCAGCATTCCTCTCTGGAGACCTGCAGCCCCTCAGCTCCTCCCCAGGCTTGCCTCCAATTCCCTTTCCCCAGCAGCTCCCCATGCCAGTGCTGCTCTGGGGCTCCCTACTCCCACAGCAGGAGCTCTCTGGGGTGCTTGCAGCAAGCCCTGCCTTGAAATGTCACCTCACTCCACTGAGAATAGAGCTGGGGGCTCCACTGCCACCTTATTGTCTGCTAAACTGGAAGCTGAAAGCTTTTGTGACCAATGGGGGTCACAAAAATTTCTCACCATTGCCCAAGCTGGCTTTAGGATCAAGTCAAACGTCACAATATAGTCACCTGGCCAGCTCTTAAATGGCAGCTAAAATGCAGAACTACTAAATTTCAACAGCCTGTAAATGCTCTACCTGCCCACACCCAGCACTTGTCAGGAGTTTCTCCTGTCCCATTATCTGCCCAGAGGCAGCAAACAGAACCAGCACTGCAAAGCAGCATCCTCATGCCTAGGCAAACCCCACACATGGACACATCCCAGCAGGACACCCCTGGCCCTTCCTCTGGGGGCAGTGGGCAGCAAACAGGACCAAGCCCACTGGAATCCCTCCTAGTGCCCCAAGATATAAAAAGGGGCACTGTAACTATAACTACAGCCACTGTACACTGTAACCTGTAACGATAGCCAGTACAGCAGACTGAACACAGAAACAGCTCAGGGTCTGCTTAGATTTACTTACAATTACACATTTCAGCACTTCGGTGGGCTGGCATATTTTGCTGCTGGTAAGTATTTAATTTGACAGAATTGCTTCAATATAAATCATATAAAAACACATTAAACAAAAGTCAATTTCTTTTCTGCTGATATATAGAAAGGGCTACATAAATCTGGGCTCTCTCTTCACAGCTGTCATGGTGTGCAGACTTGCAGTTCAGTGTAGAGCACAGTGCAGCAGAGCACTCAAGGTTAACTTAAAACAGCTGAGTAGTCCCAGGGAGTTTAAGGAGCTCACTCACCTGCTTAAAATTAGGCACATTTAATTGGAAACATGCATCTCAACTCCACCATCAATCCCTTTTTTTCTTTCAGCTGCAATTCTCACCTGAACTGTAGGGCTCTGCTGTGTTCTACTTAACCACTTTGGAAATAATTCCATCAGAAAACAGATACACACATTTCACACGATGAAAAGAATTTTAGAAAAATACTAAAACATAGAAAAACTTCCAAGATGCTTCCTTTCATGACTGAGTGACTTTTTAGACTCAGAGTCTACAAGCAGACTGATAATTACCTACAGCTGTAGGCAATTAACCCTCAGGCTCCATCTCCCCATCCACACAATTTCCATTGTAGCACTGTAACAAAACAGTTAAAAATTGAAACAAAATTCTTTATCTTGAAAAAACTTGGGGGCACAATGAGCTGTGTTGTGGGGTCTTCACCTAAAAATGTTTCAGAGGGTGGTATCTACATTACAGCCACACATAGCACATTATTCAGAAATCAGATTCTGCCCCAGCAACTCATCCAAGCATTTGAAACTTCAGCAAAACAGGCAGAGATTTTTTTTTTTTAGTTTTTTGTTCAAGCTTTTTACTTACCTTGCTGTGTGTATTTATGATTCTGAGGACTTCTCCTCCTCTTTATGTGATATAGAGGGGCCAAGCAGACCCACTCAAAACTACAGAGCTTTAGAACTGCAACTATAGAACTAGTAATGGAAAGATAACACATCTTTCAAAGAAACCTATCAAAATAAATTCAAAAAAGACAAAGCAACTCTCCCATAGTTGTGCTCCACTACACCACAATGTGAAGTTGCCACCAGCATTAATTGATTTCAAAGAAAGCTATCAATTTTTAGTAAGGACACAAGAAAATAATTTAGATGGTACACCTGAAAGTCTACNCCCAAACTCTTCCCCACAGCCCGAGAAGTGAGAGCTTTATGGGGAGCTGATTGGAGCTGATTGAGGTGATTTGTCCCAGCTGCAGCCCTAAACAGCCCCGGGAGTGGCTCCCAGCAAACAGCCCACAGCTGCTTTGGGTGAAATCACTCATTACTGCTGATTCTCCCCAGCTGAGCAACAATCAAGCCAAAAAACAGGCACGGCCAAACAAATCATTTCAACTCTTAAATAATATAACAACTGTTTCTGGTAGAACAAATGCTGTTTTTATTTGTTTCCTAAAAATTAAGAAAAATAATAATTAGCTGAGGCAACTGCTTGTATGATGGAATTGAGGCTTCTCATACAAGTAATACAGCTTTACTAAACATGAGTTGTAACCATCCTTTTCTCCCTCCCCTGCACCACATGTCAGATTTTACCTTTAATTTTGCCTTTCTTCAGAGTTTTCTTCTGACTTTCTCCTTGCCTTTCCCAGGATGATGCCAAAGGATGTGGTTTCTCTGAGAAATTTCCAACAGGGTCCCCCAAATGTGTTGTGTTTAGATTTATGTCCCTCTTTAGCTGCTCACAATGTAAGTTCAAGTCAGTAAAGCAAAATAAAATAAAATAACAAGGTCTGAACACTGTGGTTTCTGTACCACCCCACTAACATGATTTCCTCTGAGTGCTCCACTTGTCACCAACCCAACAGCTTTAAGCTCAGAAGAGAGCTATTCCAAAATTTAAACAGATTTTAGGAAGAATTTTCTTTCTTTAAGCAATCCCAGCATGAAGTTTAAACTGTAATCCATGTTACATGCTCAAAATTGTAATAAAGTTCCTCTTTCAGGTTAATTTTTGAGACATTTTCCTTTTCAGAGCTACCCCAGTTTATAGAAAGGAGTGCTCTTGAGCCCAATATTAAGAGCTAAACCTTCACCTGCTGAAACTCAGCATGCCTGACCCATTCCCTGGAGGGAAGCTGATTTACACAGGTGAGAACCCAGCTTTAAGTGGTTTATTCCATGAGCAGACTAAGGAAAAGTGAGTTGTTTTGCTGAGACTTCACCTACAATGCAGCAATGGTTATCAAAGCAAGGCAGATATTGGGAACTTCACTTTGCAAGACAAGTATTGCACACATGTAGCTGTAACTCAGCATAAAAACATTCTATCAAGTTTCAACTCTGAAATTAAAAAGCACAATTACTCTTTTTTTTTTCCCCATTGCAATAGGAAAACATAACATACTAAGAGCAATGCGTTCTTCAGATTGAAAGCAGATTGCCCATGGATTGCAAGCAAATAGAAGAAACTGAGTCACATTTTTGTAAGAAAGTAATTTCTAAACTAATGGGTTGGTAGAACAAGACAGGCTAGAAGTGCTGTGCCACAGATGTCACTTTTGTGAAAGCTCATCACCAAAAGAGCACAGTAAAAGGAAGGTACATTTCATGTTCAATCACCTTTGCAATGTAAACATTCCAGAGGAGTTGGAATATTTGGGGTCACACATTATTCCCTATTTTAAGTACACTCAGGGAAGTTCCAGTTGAAAAACCAGAGCACAGTTTGGTCTTCTAAGTTTTCAGGAACTTCTGCAGTTTTTCTACTTCAACTTGCCAGATATTAAAGGTGAAGGGTCAAACCTGCAGGTGGTGTAAATAAGCACAGCTCTGTGAGAGCTTTCACCTTATGCTCATTTACATCACATGGAAATTATATTTCTCACTTCTTCTGTGAGTAATTGCACATGTATATATATATATATGCATGTGTGTGGTGAATACATATTATATAGAAAGTGAATGCTTTGATCTATCAAAAGGAAGATACAAATATAAAACAGGAGACAGGATATGAAAATCATACATTCTGCATTTACTTTCAAAACTGAAAGTTATGGGGAAAGAAACGTTGTTTATGTTCAAGGAGAACCTGGCGATTTGCTTAAATAATCTAAAACCAAACCACTGGCACATGAAGGATTTAAAAGCTTCCTGTCAGGGCTGACAGGCTCAAGCTATGACTTGCTAACTTTTATATAAACAAATAATTACTAGACACAGAGATCCATTGCAGATTCCTAGTTTTGCAGTGTAGACCCTGGTGCAGCAAAGCACTCAAAATTTAAGGTTAATCTAAAGCAGCTGAGTAATCCCAGGGAGTTTGGCCAACTCACTCACCTGCTTAAAATTAGGCACATATTTAATTTGAGACCTGTGTTTTAACTCCACCATCAATCAGCAATGCACTTCACCTGTGCATAAAGCAGGTGCTCCCCACAGGGCTCACACATGCTTAAATGCTTTTCTGAAAGAGGCCTGCGTGGTTTGATTCTTCAAGAAGCTGCTCATCATAAATGTAGTCCTGCAAAGCATTCAAACAGGTGAGTCACATCCTGTGCATGAGAATAAAGGAGCTCTGACATCACTGATAAGTTAGAGCACACTTCCAAACTTTACAGCACACAGCAAGAGTAAGCCAGGAGGAGAACACTGAATACGAAGAATGCTAAAGTTTATCCCCAAAATATATTGTATTCACAATTTTTCCCACAAATGCAGGTCAGTTAAAATTACAGTGTTGTAGTCTATAATATGAAAAAAGATCTAACATGAAAGCAAAGATGCCTCAGTAAAAGAGGGCTTCAAGCCCCTGCTCTGGGCTTTGCTGCAGCAAGTCAGCAGCATGTTTTGTGAGTAACAGCTCAGCAGCAGCTCAGGACACTTCCAGCAGGTTTGTGTGCCACAACAGATCACACCCTTGTGGCCACTCAAGCACCTCCTTGCACCTTTTCTGCAGCATGTTCCTCTGCTGCAGCTAAAATCTTAAATTGGTCACAAAATGAGAGGTTTTTCCAACACAAATCCTTGCACTCTTTCTCCAAAGCATCTTTACAGATTTCTGTGTGTACATAGTCTTTTAGTGCGGCTATTTCTGCCATAACTAATTAGTGTATTTATAGAAGATTTTTTTCTCCTGTGGCCATAGGTTTGTTAAGACAACAAAAACAATATGATAAAAGAAGAAAAAAAATCCAAAGTTTTTGTGGGCTAAACCTCCGAATAGCATAAATCCATTCAGCAAATAGTGCAATTTGTGCCAAGCTACAAAATTGCACCATCTTCATGAGAAACCAGCTTGACAATAGACAAATGAATCCCTCTAAGAGTACTCCTCCTGTAAGCCCATCATCAATATTCCTCATTTAAAAAGTGTTAGGCTGAGTATACTCTTCCATAAGGCTGGTTTCATGTCACAGTTTGACTTTTCCTCCCTACTGCTTAAAGTAGAAATGTAAAAATGTGGGGACTTTAATCACCCCATAAACATACGTGTTGTGTAATTATGCAAATCAAATTAGGAGCAGTGAATGGAATGTTTATTTACCCAAAAACCTGACCCAGATTGCCTGCTGACTTTCCTGGGATCTGAATGCATTTTACCTCTGTTCAAACAGAATTTTTCACCCTAATGTAGACAGTGATTTTGCTGCACCAGGATCTACAGCCTTTTCCAAATAGCAGTGCTCTAATAAAGTGAAGAAATCCAGGTGCAAAGGGAAATTACAACCTAGAATTAGGGATAAATTTGAGAAGACACTAAATTATCCCACTCTTGAAAGAGACTGATGGTCCATGAAGAGTAGGAGGGAGAACAGGGATCCATTGTGTTTGGCATTTAAACTTCAGTTTGGGAAGGAAACAATGTGTTAGATTTTTGGTCTGGTTTTTTCTTGTCATACGACATTGCGACATTGCACTGGTAATATTTGCATGAAAAAACATTAAATAAGCTATATGTGTTGTTCTATCTTTGTCCTCTGTGTTTTACAGACAAAAAAAAAGGCTTTGTACAGCCATTTCTACCACGATTATAGGCATGGCCATTAAAATGTTTCTCTTTACAAAATCAATGGAAAAAAAGCAGAGCTGTGCTTATAGTCTTGCCATTCAGGGATATGATTTCAACAGGGAGCATTGCATCCATTATACAACAAATTCAGTGAAATCTTAAAGAAAGAGATGGCACCAGAGGGCACAGTCACTGCAGTGCCATTATCTCCTGCCTCACTCCATTGGTTCCTCCCCATTTTCAGTCATGTACACAAGAAACAAAAGAGCTGAGCAGTTTTTCTTAAAAGCTTTCCCTTTAACCTAAAACCTGTTGTTCATCAAAGCATTTATATATATAATATATACGTCATAATATATATAATATATATTATATATATGTATAACAAAACACAGAAAGTTAAATAAAAAGAGCCACACAGCACAGCAGACAGTAAAACCACAATCCAATAATCCTGTGCTTAAATTTAGAAACTGTGTGGAAGTTTAAATCCTTGTTAGAAGGAAAATGTTCTCTGTATATTGTTTGTTGGATTTGAGTTATAATTCATTTTAAAGCATTTTTTACTGCTATGTTAATACCAGCTGCTAAGTTCTCTGAGTGAATTGTCATCTTGGCTATAAAACAGGGTTCTGGGGAGAGGAGAAATCTGAGCATGGTGAATTTTTCTAGCAAAAAAGTGAGAATTTTTTTGCTCTTAAAAAAACCATACCTGTAAGGGAATAAATGTTGAAATCCATGGGAAAAAAAGAAAAGTATGGCCCTCAGTCCCAGTAACAGGTCTTCTTTGGCACTTGAGAACGACCACAAGTAGTTTGCCTTTTTATTCATATAGAACAAAATTTACAAAGTCATTCATACATTTTTGTTTGTTTTTTGTTTTGTTTTTTACTTACTTCGAAAATTGGGAATATTCAAAATACACTTTTACCCCACTTCATTCTTTCATTATTTACAAGTATATACAAGAAAAATGTAAGAGTTCATTTTCTTTTTCTTTTTTTTTTTTTTTTTTGTTTCTTTTAAATTTTGTATTAAAAATCTCTGCTGGTTGTTTGTACTGTTTGTTTTCGTCATATGGATGTTCCGTGCGAGGGCTCCATCGCTTCTGGGATGACTCCCCCCGGCACGGACTGGAATGACATTGGGATNCACGATTATAGGCATGGCCATTAAAATGTTTCTCTTTACAAAATCAATGGAAAAAAAGCAGAGCTGTGCTTATAGTCTTGTCATTCAGGGATATGATTTCAACAGGGAGCATTGCATTATACAACAAATTCAGTGAAATCTTAAAGAAAGAGATGGCACCAGAGGGCACAGTCACTGCAGTGCCATTATCTCCTGCCTCACTCCATTGGTTCCTCCCCATTTTCAGTCATGTACACAAGAAACAAAAGAGCTGAGCAGTTTTTCTTAAAAGCTTTCCCTTTAACCTAAAACCTGTTGTTCATCAAAGCATTTATATATATAATATATACGTCATAATATATATAATATATATTATATATATGTATAACAAAACACAGAAAGTTAAATAAAAAGAGCCACACAGCACAGCAGACAGTAAAACCACAATCCAATAATCCTGTGCTTAAATTTAGAAACTGTGTGGAAGTTTAAATCCTTGTTAGAAGGAAAATGTTCTCTGTATATTGTTTGTTGGATTTGAGTTATAATTCATTTTAAAGCATTTTTTACTGCTATGTTAATACCAGCTGCTAAGTTCTCTGAGTGAATTGTCATCTTGGCTATAAAACAGGGCTCTGGGGAGAGGAGAAATCTGAGCATGGTGAATTTTTCTAGCAAAAAAAGTTAGAATTTTTTTGCTCTTAAAAAAACCATACCTGTAAGGGAATAAATGTTGAAATCCATGGGAAAAAAAGAAAAGTATGGCCCTCAGTCCCAGTAACAGGTCTTCTTTGGCACTTGAGAACGACCACAAGTAGTTTGCCTTTTTATTCATATAGAACAAAATTTACAAAGTCATTCATACATTTTTGTTTGTTTTTTGTTTTGTTTTTTACTTACTTCGAAAATTGGGAATATTCAAAATACACTTTTACCCCACTTCATTCTTTCATTATTTACAAGTATATACAAGAAAAATGTAAGAGTTCATTTTCTTTTTCTTTTTTTTTTTTTTTTTGTTTCTTTTAAATTTTGTATTAAAAATCTCTGCTGGTTGTTTGTACTGTTTGTTTTCGTCATATGGATGTTCCGTGCGAGGGCTCCATCGCTTCTGGGATGACTCCCCCCGGCACGGACTGGAATGACATTGGGATCGGGGTTTTCACGGGGCTCTGCCGGAATAGTCCTCCATTGGGTGACCTGTGTTTGCACTGTATGGAGGGCATGGTGGCCGAGCTGCTCAGGGGCAGCGGCAGGTTGCTGCCCGAGGCAGCTGTCAGTGTCCTGCTGGCACCATGAGTTGTCTGTTCTGGTAAAAAGGTGCTGACAGAAAGTTGCGTGTTCTGGTACTCGCGCACCGGCTCCAGGGTCTGGGCTGGCTGCATGCCCCCAATCTCCAGCGCCGAGATCTCGATAGACGCTGGGGAGATCTGCTTGTGGGCTATGTCTTCATCAATTAAACTGTTCATGCGTCTGTGCACCTGCTCCAGGTTCACTTCTTTGTCCTGGTGGGGAAGAAACCAGAGCAATCAGTCCAAACACAATGTCCAACCCCATCCGGCCCCCTTCCTTTCCTCTGTGTGACCAGAGCTGCTGATCACTCATTACATCACTTGGATTTCAGCTGTGCCTGTGCAAAACCTCAGGGTCTGGCGACATCTCCAGATGAAAAACCTGCTGAAGAAAACACGGGCTCAATCTCAGCCTGCTGGGGCTCCTGATGTTGTCAATCCCATCCTCCTAGGAGGTAAACTGATGGCTGGCACCAGGGACCAGCACATCCCTCACGCCCTTAGCTCACCTTGCATAAGCTCATAAAAAAGCCTATAGCAGGCAAACAAATAACCTGGGATTCCACAATCCACTGGGCAGCTCAGGCCCTTTGTCACCACATGACAGCTCGCCACTATCTCATGTACCTGCAGAGCATTTTCTAAAGAATATGTCAGTAAAAACCCCTGACTTCAGGGTAGTTGCTTCATTGAAATCTACAGGCCAGGGGTTGCAGTGATGATGAATTCCTCCCATCAGGAGGCCCTGGGTCACCCGTGTGGCACAGAGTAGAAACCCACTGGAGCAGCACGGAGAGAGGCCTACTCTGGGAGCCCGGGGGAGGTGACCACGCATTTGTGTTTGGAACAGTTGCATGACAGACCATAAGCTCTCTGTCATCTTGACATGTCATCTGGAAAAGTCTGTCTGTGGTCAGAGCTCAGGGAAGCAGTAGTGGTTTTTAGGAAATGCATCACCATCTTCTGAGAATGCACTTCCTAAGGTTCACAGAGTGGTCTCTTCATCTGTCTGTCAGAACCACTCATTCAACACACTTTAGCTCTTAGCTAAAAGAAACACAGCAAAAGGAGTTGTCTTTAAATCCTGAAGTAGCAAAGACCTACAATGGGCTGTATATCACCTCAGTATGGCATTAAAGATGCTCAAACTGGGAAGCAACAAAATTGGCAGGGTGAAGTCAACCACCTGGGATGCTGTCTGACTGAATTTTAACAGCTAGCATTGTACTGCCAATAAAAAGGTATTACATTATATAATTTCTCTACATTTTATAAAGCACAGCTATGATTGCAGTTTAGTTATTTGATGGAAGTGTAACACGCAGCAGAATAGCAGCAAAGTGTAACAGCCCAACAACCCTGGAACTGAAGAAATTCCCTGGTCCAACACAAACCTGTAATTACATTACTCAGACAGCAAGGCTCCAACCTAGGGAGCAGGACTACCCAAAACTTTTGTGTTCCAGTAATCCCTGACTGCCCAAGGTCAACCTGGGCTTAAATGTTGGTTTAACACAACACCAGCAGCCTTACTGATTCATACCGAGGTCCAGGCTCAGGGAATGAAGTACAAAGTGTCACTGCCACTTACTCCTCTTAATATTTTGTCACTGGTGTTCAGGTGGAGCACAGAGAATTACAATCTTATTCCAGTGGTATCCTCTGCTATGCAACTTTGTTTCCCCTGTAAATTGACAAGCCAACTCCAAAGTCCTTGATTCCCGTCAATGTCAGCTACAGATTCAACTGTAACCCTGTGATTTAACACCCCTTCTACATTACTCAAGAACCGTTGAATTTGCTGATCCCTGCATGGGTTTGGAAATGAATTAATGTTACATGATGTACAGTTCAAACCTGTGTCCTTAGCTTAGGCTAAATCCATATTGATTTCAACTGGAATACAATTGCTCCACAATTACAGGGCTGAGCTGCATGTTGCAAATTCTTTGCTAATCAGTGGAAAATGAATTCCTGTTTAATTGATGTCATAAATTCACCAAAATCCCCATGAAGCTCCCAGAAACCTGGGGATGTAATCTTCCTCACCAAAGAAACAAATAACTTTATAAAAATCCTGCTTTTTCAGCCAAATCCTCTAATCAGATAATTTTGAGTTAGAGACAAATCAATGGATAATAAAATAAAAATAAACTTTTTTGACATGAAGGGATCACACAACACTTGATCAGATAACCCCTGCAGCTCTATTAAGTCCCTCCTGACAACAAACACACCTGACCTGTCAGGCCCTTCATTCAATACATTAGACAATGCACTAAGCTGATGATAACTCAGACACTCTTCCCTAAACTCTGTAGCCAGGAAACTTAAGGATTTGTGGTACAGTGGCCAGAGGATTACATGGATTTAATTAATCATTTCCCCAGTTCCTTTTCCTTGAACTAAAATTGTAGACCTGGGGCAAACGTGAGAAAAGTTCTTCCATTATTCCCAATGGGAGTAAGCTCAACCTCTCTGGGTGGGTTCCTTTGGAACAGATGTCCAACCACTCACTGCTGCATTTTCCTCACCTGTTTGCCAACAAAAGCTTGCTGCAAAGTTTTGCTCGTGCACAGACTGCAGCTAGCACCATATATGATGATGCTGAGCCTAAGGAGCTAACTCCCACTATGTAATGCCTCCTTAGGTACCCTGTACTGTTTATTTTCTAAACGCTGCTGCTAGCTGGGATGTGGACTCCCAGCTGGCATTCTGGGTATCTGGGACTCATATTCTTGTAAAGCCTCCCCTACAAAATAAGAAAACAAAAGAGAACTCGGGTTAGAACTGAGCAAATATTAGAGTAGATATTCCTAAATGAGGCTTTGGCGAAATGCTCATGACTCATTTACATTTTTCTGAGGTTTTGCCAAATACTAATGCCTTCTTCAGATAATTTCAAGTGAAAATATACACCTTTTTTTTTTTTTCTTGCAAGTACATCCTAAGTGTATGCATCCTGCTTTGCTAGTGGAACAAGTAAAATGAGACTTGGATAAAGCCAATCCAGAGAGAAAGATAAGGTTTCAATAATTGCAACAAGCAGTCATTAATTGTTTGCAGAGAGAAAATAAATCCATGAATTAAGCAGGATCTTCATTTGGAGCATCTGGGCACAGAAGGTCATAAAATTCAAAGCATGAATTAATCTTGATTAATTTAGTTAATATTTAGCTGAGCCCTTAGAGATGTAAACATGAAGAGCCACAGCTGGGATGCTCTTAATACATATCCCTGGGTCCAGATCATAGGGATTGTTAAGGACCACATCCTTTGGGATGTTCCCCTCCCCTGGCCTGACAGGCCTTTTCTTCCTCAGCATTCCTCAGGAAATGGTGGATTTGCAGTGGCTTATGTTTCACAATACAAACTCATGTTTCACTGTGCTAAAAATTTCATTCTCAAAAAAGATTAAAACCAGTTCCTGCACACAGACACCCTATTCTATCTACACCAGAACACTTTTTGAAGTACATAGAGAAGTAAATGCTTAGGGTCTCTTTAAGAGGCAGGGGTGATGATTTCACCCACCTACTTCTCTTTCTTCA
Source organism: Spizella passerina (assembly GCA_013401375.1). Taxonomy (NCBI): domain Eukaryota; kingdom Metazoa; phylum Chordata; class Aves; order Passeriformes; family Passerellidae; genus Spizella; species Spizella passerina. The sequence continues at coordinate 29,262 of WBNQ01081229.1, forward strand.
GCATTAAGGACAACTTGCTGGCCTTATTAAGATCAAAGAAAAGTTTTTAAAGGCTTTCAACAGAACAGGAATTCACATTATTCCCTCTTTTCCTTGTCAAAATAAAATGTTTGCAAAGGTTATGGAAAACAACTTGTCTCTGAGGAATTATAAAATCACATTTTTAAAGGTTCTTTCCTTTTTCTTTGTCTTATTAGAAAAGAGCAGCTAAATAACTAAATGTCAAGGTTTGTATGAGACTATCTTAATGGTGAATGAATGATTCTTCAAATCCTTTTAAAAAACCCAAGATTAAATTCAGAAACCCTTGAAAAGATTAGTTTGTCATTGCACACCATAAAACTGCTTAGAATCCAAGATTTCCAGAAGCAGAGGTTTTGGGATAGCATTAGGGGACAAGTCAACCTTTCAGACGCCGTAAATTCCATAAACCTAATCTTTTTTTTTCCCCTTTATTTTTCAACTGGGAAATTCAGTAACATAGCATATGTTACTGAAAACTAACAAGCTAAATGGAGAAAGGTTTAAATGGCAATAAAGCCAGAAAACAAAATCTTAAAAGTTATTATGTTTTCTCCATTGTTAGCTCCATGTTCT
>WBNQ01081230.1:0-36801 GCA_013401375.1 Spizella passerina
GATGCACTCCTTGGAGTCTTGCAGCTCCAAGAATTCAGAGGATAAATTCTTAGCCTCTCTGTAAATTGGTATAGATTCCTAATTGACACTAGCAGAGAGGGTGGCCCCTTGGGTTCCTGAAATGCTCTTGGCTGATTCAAAGATTATACACACAAAGATTATATTTGCTTTTCTGCTCTTACTTGTTAAATGTATTCTTTATTAAATTATATTTCTGTACTTAACTCTGTTCTGTAGAAGTGCCTGGCAGGTTCCAGCTCTTAATGTATCTTCCTCACTGGGGGGATTCAGAAAATGCCACTTTTTGCCCAAAAAGATTCAGAAAATGCCACTTTTTTTGCCAAAATAAGGGAAATTATAAATACCTGCTTCCCAGAGCTGGTCCTTGGAGTGGTTTTAATTGTGTTTCAGTTTAAAAAGAGCTGTTAAAAGGTTTTAAATAAAAGAAAGGAGCACTCATGTCTCAGGTAGGAATTTGTCTGATCTCTTTGTTCAGCCCATCCAGGTGTGCTTGGCTGGCTGATCTTCAAAGGGTTTCCAAGGAAAATGGATGAATTAATGAATTAATCCTGAAAGTGACTTTCAGGATTAATTAAGGCAGGTCTGGTGAGTGATGCTGGGGCAGGAGTCCAGTGCCTGGGAACTTTCCTTCCCCAAGCCCAAGGAAAAACATCTGGAATTCCCTGCCCATGACCATGGATGAGCTTTGAGGCCCCTTCCAACCCAAACCATTCCATGATTTTATGATTCTTTGATCCTTTTGATGATTCTTTGAGTGGGGTTCACTGGGGGAGATTCCAGGTGGGCTGGGGCTGCTGCTCTTGGTGCTTTAGGATTTCTATTTTCCATACATTTGTAATCCTGNAGAATGCCCTGGGGCATTGCTTATGGGATTCAGGGCTTTTCATCTCTTGATTGCCTTCTTGGCAGCACCTTTAGTGAATTCAGACCTCTATCTGTTAGAGACTGCAAGGTAAGGCAGGTTCTGTAAATTGAGATTAACTGTTAATTCTGTTCCTTAATGGGGAAATGTCTGTATCTAAGGTGGCATCTCTCCTGATAAGGAGTGAGGGCTGGAGGCTATTGTGGGGGAGCTCTGAAAGTTTCACCTGCTCAAGTCCCTCCTGTTGTGTAAGCAGAGCACTCTGTTCTCTGGGGCTGACAATTCCTGTCCTTCTGGTGCTGGTCAGTCCAACGGGATCCAGTTTTGTAAAGGGAATTTTTTTTGAGTGGAGCATCTTGGCAGAATGAGTGAGATTTGAAAGGTGAGGAAAAAGCCCTTTGGAAAATGTTTTCAGAGACACCACTGCAGCTGCTACTTGCAGCGTAATACAAAGACAATGAGAGAGAACACCTGAATTTTAGTGTGCTTGTTTAAAAAGAAACACCTCAAGGTCTCTTAATGTCTTTATTAATTTTTTGTAGATTACTTGTCCTTACACATGCCTCATCAGACCTGAAAGTCCCATTGCCCTTTTATTTCCCATTTTCATCCAAGTCCTCCCAGTAATGTCACCTTCAGATAGTTACATGCTATCAATAATTCCTTGGTTTGCTATTGCATATTTTGTGCAGCTATCAAAACAAGGGATTTTTTTTCAGATTCAATTATTGTTGCAATAAGGTACAAGCAACCTTAAAAAAATATTGCTGAATTTGAGCCTTTAGAGGCTGTGATTGCACACAGTCAACATCCTCACTTCCAGCCGTGACTGAAAATGCTTTCTTAAAGTTTCTCTACAATTTCAAAAGATAGTGTTTCTCATATAGAGAATTACCTCAATCCAATGTTTTATTAACATTGTAGGCATTTTTGTTATAGCTTATTGAACATTCTGGTGTTTTTCATAACACACAGTTATTTGAGGGCACCTGGATAGATTTTTTATTTAGCAATATAGAGTAAATCTCACACTGAAAGGGAATGTTTCTCATTGGTAACCAGGCTTGTGTTTTACTGGTGAGGATGCCTTTCAGTGCTGCAGGCCAAGGCAAGGAGAGGGAATTAAAAGTGTATTCCTGTTACATCAGGGGTAATCCAGCTGCTCTTCTGCTGAATGTGTCTACAGAGTGTGCTTGTATGGATTGGGACTCTGGCATGAGAGATCTGTAATATGTATGTTGCTGGAAAACGGTTTTAATGTTGTCTGAATATTCCATATACTGTACTAGGGCCAAGCAGAGCTCAGATTGCATTTGCTGTTTTTGAATTCAGGTTTTGTTCAGTGAGTTCAATGAAATTTGAGCTAAGGTCTTTACAAAGTTGTGGTAATAGATCAAGCAGGAGAAAATGCTTGTGTTGTATTTGAGGGGTGCCACGATGAAGGCAGGAATGATGGATCTGACTCCATGTTCTCAGAAGGATAATTTATTATTTGATGATACTATATTATAAAGAATTCTATACTAAACTATACTAAAGAANCACACTGTTGTGCTTCTGGAACATGCTTCTTTATCCTTAACTTGGGATTCTTTAAGCATTACTGATTTCTAAAGAAACTGTTATGTTTGTAAATATGAATTATTCTACCCCCATTTGTTAAAAGAAACAGCAAGTACAGTAAGCACATTTACGTGATGCAAAGAAAAACTGCAGTAGTACTGTGTGTCATGTCATTTCTTGAAGTAAATTTCAGTTTGATTTTGCAGTTTAAACTGTTGACTTGAATTTTGAAAGTTGATGTTGGGTTGGTTTGTGGGAGAAGTATTCTGCCCTATTTTGTCATGCTTATTACCATGACATGCTTATTACCAGGTTACCAACTCCATGTTTCAGGTTGGCTTAAAATGGTGCACTGAAAATATCGAAGAGTCTAGCCTTGAGGAAGCAGAGCAGTAAAATGGCAACAAGAATATTCATTTAGCACAGTTATCGGGGGATGGGAGAGATGCTTTCAAAAGCATAATATATCACAGGACAATTTTTATTAGATTGCTTTTGTCCCTTACTGCTTCTATTGATCTTTTTCAAATAAATTTTTCAAAATTGTCACATATCTTTCTTCAGAGCCATAAAATAAGGTTGACATTAATAAGGGTTTCATAGATGCCATTTTACCAAGAGAGCAGAAGGGACAGATTCTGTCTATTCAATATGCCTTTTGAATTAATTTAATTAAATATAACTTGTTTGCTCATTAGAAAAGATTTTAGGTGAAAATGTATTAATCAGGGTGGGTAACTTGCACATTCAAAAGTAAGCTTCATTAATGGGATAGTACAAAGGAAATTATTAGTATTTATCACTGTGATTCATTGTACTAATTTTCAGGAGTTTAGGTTTCATTTTTCAAAATAATTCAGCATTTCCAGCTAAAGAGCACTTGAGCCCACCCTGAAAGCATCCAGATGAATGGCCTGCTGCTTGCCTACAAATGGCCACAGCTTGATTACATATCAGTCAAGCAAAACGCCGAGCAACAAGGGAATTTAGCATCATACCACAGCAAAGAAAGGGCTCAGAGTTTAGAGCCTTCAGAGAGATATGCTCAGCCTTCCAAATTCACCTAAATCTTTATTGTGCAAGTGCTGTGTGACAGAGCACTGGGAACTTGAAAAGATTCACTGCTTTATCAGCTGAAATAGCCTACTGACAAACTCTAAAATAATAGTTCACCATAGTGAGCTATTCACCATAGTGAATAGTTCAATAAATATTATATAGCATACATGGACACCCAAACTAACACACAATATGTGTGTATGCTTATTATATTTGACATAATTTCTTCCTGATGTAGTTCTTATTCTTCATAATTCTGCTAGGGAATTTTCTATTTTGCCCTTTTTCTGTCTTTCACTGTGTGTTGTCTGCCAAATTTGAAGGAATTCCTTCACGCTTTTCTGAGTACTTTGAAAACCCCTCATCTCCTAACTTAAATTCTGAATTCATTGATCTTAATTCAAATTTAGCTCTCATACACTTACACATTTTTTTACTGCCAGGATTTGGAATTGTGACTACACTAGGCAGCAATTATGGTACTCACATTTGCAAAGTGTCTTTTATATGTGAAATTGCTATTAAAATAATTCAGGAATAATAGCTTTTTGATCAGCTGATGGAAAATCCGAAATTTATAGGCTCTTCCCAAACTGAATAACCCTCCTACATGCTGCCCATCAAATCTGAAGCATAAATTGGGTGGCAAATCCCTCACAAAAGCGAGAGCTGCCCAGCTGAGAGTTTGTCTTCCACTCTTGGGTGTGTTTGCATCCTGAGTGCCAGACTGACCCACGCTCCCTTTCATGCTTCAACATGTTGGAAGAAAATTTTCCAGGACCGTTCTTTTGGCCAAAGCTTATTCCTGGCAGATTTGTCCTTCTCTGACTGCAGCCAGCTGTGAAAGGTCTCCGGTGGCATTCGACAGGCTGTGTGTGAAATAGTCACACCCTGTGTCCAGTGGATGTAGCTCACTGAACCAAAAAGAGTTTTATGCTTTTATAGATGATAGTGTCACACCTGAGAACAGAGAGAAAGAGCAGAGCCCCTACTGCTCCCTTCTTTTAGTTTATTTTAGTTTTGTGCTTTCTCTCCACTTCCCCAGCTGTCCTCTAAACCCACCTGGGCAACTGGTACGATCTGACTGTTCTGGTATTCAGCTTACACAGCTGGATCATTACCATGCACCCCTGGGTGTACTTGTCTGAGTAAATCCAATCAGCTAATGAAATTCTGCTCCTTCCATCAGCTGTTTACCCAATTCCTTGTATATTGCGGTGTGTTGTATTTCCTGTTTTAGACTTCCGGCTCCCTTCCCAGGTGTGCCTATATCTCTCTCCCTTCCCTCTCGCCTCTTGCTGAGTGAGTCTTGTCAATCACGTTCAACATTCCAGGAAGGTCATCGTGTGGTTGGTCAAGTTCAAAAGATGCCCTTCAGGCCTGGAGGTCATTGGCTTGTCTAAGTGTCATCCTCCCCTGAGACCCTGCCCCTTTCATCTGGTTGGTGGCTCACCTGTCCCCTCCCCTCCCCCTGCCCCGGGAGCTAAAAAGGTGATCAGGCCATGCGGTCATCATTCAGTTTGGAGCTGTTACCAAAGGTTCAGGCCTCTGTGATTATGGAATAAAGCTCTGGACATTAAACCCTCCAGCTGAATCCTCTCCTTTCTCTTCACCATCGCCTGAAGCCTTCTTCCTGAGGTAAACGGAGTTCCTAACAAGCCTGGATTTGTTCAGCTGCCCAGCTGCAGCCACCAGCAAGCTAAGGGTGTCTCTGGGGTGACACACCACAGTTGCCGCCTTCGGCCCAGCAGCAGCAAGGGTTAGACTGGCCCAGGCACATTCTAACTGGTAATATTGGGATTCATATTCCAATACTTGTACACTTACACCAGCCTGTCTCTCTTCCAACACTGCATGTCTTTGTTTACCCAGGCAGTCTGTGCCTCACCCCTTCCATGCCTTTCCTGAATGTTCATTTTTTAACTTCACAGGCATATAGTATATCAAAAAATAATGTGTGTTTGGGAAGGTAATGCATGATTTAATGTAATAATATGTAATTGGGAAGGTAATATTTGGGAAGGATACAAAGGAAAGACCTTTGAATCTCTTCAGAATCAACTAACATTCCTTTAAATTTGTTGGGTAATTATTTGTTTTTATTTATTTATTTTCTTCTACAAAAACAATTTTATATGTTCAAGTATAAATGTTGTGTAGTATCTACTGGATTACGCTTAAAAGTGAGAGGTGTTTGCTCAACTTGAGGGATCCTTGCTGCAGTATCTGCTCTCCTGTGGCAGCCCAATGAGGTAGTGCACTGTGCTGCCATACAAAAACCGGAATAGTGCAGCTTGTGCATCAGAAATAAAATTCCTCCTCTACAGAGAAATTATGTCTGTTTAGGAAAGATCTTTGTATAATAAAGGCTTTTATTTTGGAGGAAGAAATCTGCTGGCATTAGAGAGATATGTTGACTTTGGCAGAAGCCTCCTGAAATCAACAGATTGTTTCTTTTACATACAGAATACTGAATAAGCCTCTAAACAATAGAAGTTTACTTGTGTAGACTTTGCCCTAATGGCATCTTCACTTAATTTTCCTGATAAAACCTTTATGGTAAATTCAGTAACCCCTATCCTTCTTATCAGAGTTTCCAGCCTGCAAATTATTTCAGAGACCGGATCTACTCATGGGAATACATTAGCAATATTTGATCCAGCCATGATTTGTCTTTCTTGTGTTAACTTTGAGTAGGAGGGAGTCTGCAATCAACATTTAGAACTGCTGGTTCTGTGGTACTGGTAATTCAACCTCCCCTGATTTTGAGGGGTGCAAACCCCAGTGGAAATCTGCACCACAGAGCCCCTATGAGATATAGGAAAGCACAAGCCCCAAAGCAAGTATTTTCAGGAGAGCATGGGCACTCCAGCTGGTTTCCTCCTCAGTTGCTGAGCAGCTCCCTGTTGGGTCCTCTTGTCCACAAGGCAAAGGTACAGATGGGATGTAAGGATTTTACTTAATTTCTTCTGCTAATGCTGTAAAAGAAAAAAATCTCATTATTGGAGATGAATTAATTTTGAGAAAATGTGTTAAAAGGCAGCAGCCAGAGGCAGGGCTATTAGAGAAAAGAGTTCAGATAAATGAAGTTTGGTAAAATTGCTAGCAACTGGAACTGTATATTAAAATGTAATTGAAACCTATTATTAGAGGTATTGAGCATTTTTATAATTCAGAGTAGTGCTATCAGTACTGCATGCAGTACTGTGAGCTCTTTTTTAGCAGTTAGGGGACATCAGCCTTCAGTGTGATTTTTAACTGTGTTCTGAGAGTCGTGGGTTTGATGTTCTGTATCCTGCAAGCCTCTACAATGCAGAATGAGATGGTTTGTACAAGAACCATCTGGGGAACAGCACGACAGGGCTGGCACTCCTCCTTGGGGTTTTCTCCTCTTGCATAAAAATGTGAGGATGAAGCACATCCCATAAATCCAGCAAAGCCTGAGTGACAAAGGCAAGCACAGCTAGTCTGCGTTGCAGAGATCTCTCAGCATCTACAAAAATGGAAAAGGAGAGTTGGATTCTTTTCTCCTGCAGCTATTTGTCAGCTTCTTCCTCAGCTTCATCCTCCAACATCTGTGGAACAAGCTGGTGCCTGGGTAACTCCTGGGCAGTACAAAGGCCTTTCTCACAGCAGCCTGTAGTGCAGAAGTTCCTTAGGGCGTCCCGGAGCAAATATTTTGTTTTTGGTTTATTCCCTGTCAGTTGCTAAGATGGGAAATATAAAGGACAGTAACACTTGGAATTACTTGACAAGTAAGTGCTAGCACATTTGAATATGTGTGATGGTGTTTGAGGGTTCCCAGGGTGAGGGAAGAGATGGGAATCTTGACTCCATGTTTCAGAAAGCTGATTTATTATTTTATGATATATATTATAATAAAAGAAAATTATATATTAAACTATATTAAAGAAAGAGAAAGGAGACATCAGAAAGATGGAAAGGAATGAATAATAAAATCTCGTGACAGACTGTCAGTCGGGCTGCTGCACTCACACAACACACAGCTTCTAAGGGGAACCTTTCACATCACCAGCCCTGGCACAGCAGCTTGCCCTGCTAGAAATCTCTGTAAGAGAACAGAAGGAAATGGCACCTCACTCTGCTGACCTCCTAACAGGATTTACTGTAAGAAGCAGATATTTCACAGGACTGAGTTGGTACTATGCATTATGGTGGCAAGGAAAGTGCATGAGAGCTTTCACTGAGCCCTTCTTATGTACCTGTCCCTAGCAGCACTAATAACTGTCAGTGGACATGCATGATTTTTATAGGCAATAAGCATCATCTTTTTTCCCCTTTATGAATTCTTTCAAGAGCCCCATGTGGTTCTTTCCCAATGTAATATGGGATATATTAAGGATGAGCTATTTGCTTTTTTGCCAATATACTTTTTTATTTTTCCTTTATATCTGCTCTGCCACAAATTCTGCTTCTTTTGATGTTGTGCAGAAATGTATTACTACTTCACAAAAGTCTCTGTTTACTCACAATTTCAAACCAGAAAACATGTAGATGTGGAATTTAACTTGCACCTTCTCTGAGAATGCTGAGACTAGAGATGAGTAAATATGCTTTCAATAGCTCTGGAAAGAATTTTTTCATTCTCATCAAGGTTTTTGTATACTTTGAGTTGTATTTCTTACCAGTACTTTCAGCTTTCTGCAGAGTTATACTTTCTTACAAATATTTATATGCAAAAAAAACCCCAAACTATTCTTACACCATATTTCTCTTCTTCCCATTCAGAAATTGGCTGGTTTCAAAATAGATATATTTTAGAAGATTCCCATATGGAGTGTGTGCATTGATGGGGAGGAAGTGTGACTGTGCTTTCTCCACACCACTGCCTTGCTCCAGGGGTGCTTACAATATTCTGCTGTGATCTTGTCTAAAACACTTTAGCATTCTTCTCCTCCATAAAACAGCATGGCATGCTATGAATTATATATTTACAGTAAGGCAGATGTGTCTGTCAGTTCAATCACGAGATACAGTGATGTGGGGTTTTGCCTCTAAGTGGTTAACAACTGCAAAAGGTTCTTTTTAATGCCTAGAAATCTCTTCACTTTATTTTTCCTTCTTGTGTGGTGGAAAATAAATCTTAAACATTTCTTCTGTTATTTAGCACTTGAAGCCTTTTCATAGCATTTGTAACATCTCTTTGCCAACACTCCATCTGTGATTTTAGCTTGCAGGAAACACTTTGCAAATCTGTTATTAGCTTAGATGCAGAGAGCTGCTGTTTAAATGTTAATTGTAACTCCTCTCAAAAGTGCAGTCAGACCCACTCAGGCACTTGGGAAGTTCAATGTTGAGGAGGAGGGAGTGAGTCAGGAGTAGGGGCTGCTCTTAGGTGTAGCAGGGGTCCTACTCAGGGTACCAGTGCAAAGTGCACAAGTGTCCTGATGCCTTTTCCTCTCCTTTTCCTCTCTCCCCAAAAGAAATAAAGACAGTAACATTAAACAGTGAGCACCCTTCTTGCACACTCACTGGACTTTGTGCCAACCTGGCTGTGGGCAACAGGAATATCACCCAGTGCTGGCAGGAAAAGATGAGACCCATCAGCTGTTTGAAATCCCAGTTATTGGGCACATACACTTCTGGAGAAATTCAGCATTGCTCCATCAAAAATCACATCACATTTATACTGGGCTTGAGCCCTTCTCATATTTTCAGTCTTGATCCTCACCCTATTTAATTTCTTAATTCCACAAAACATATTTTAGCCCTTACAATAAAAAATTAAAAAGCAAAATATTATGTATTTACAGATGTTTCAGTGAAGCATTTGATAGAAGTGAGGAACACAGTATTTAACACCATCCAACCTGCCTGTCTTCTGTGGATTAGCAGAGCATTTTAATTGTCATCTGCATATTCAATATAATGGAAAGATGATCAGCCCCATTAAAACCACATGATGTATTTTTTCCTCTCTCCTTCTTCCAGATGGTTACTAATCTTTTATTGGTGAGGTGGTTTGCCTACGGTGTAATCTGAGATTTTTCCTCTTTTTATTTTATTGAGTTGCTTCTCTCTGTGTTTGCAGGTGGGCTGAATTTAAATATGCTAAATTCTGTTAATTGCTTACAATGTAGATGTTTTTCTAATTATCCTTCAAATGTATGTTTTAAAAAAATGAAGTATTACCCACATATTCCTTTTGTCTTGCAGCATTCTGTGAAGAAGGGTGCAGATATGGTGGGACTTGTGTAGCTCCTAACAAATGTCTCTGCCCCTCTGGATTCACTGGAAGTCATTGTGAGAAAGGTAAAGCTTTACTGAAAAACACCTTTGGTAATGAGAAGAATGGGATGTGGAAGAACTAATTCCTTTCTCTTCTTTCATTCTGCTTGATGTTTTCTCTCCAGTGAAGGTATAACTGTTCCATTTCTGCCTTTGCTGCACTGAAAGTTTGTCTTGTCTGAAACTTTCCAAGTTGAATTTTATCAGGGATGTATCTGCTTTTGCTTCCAGCATGCACTTTTAGTTAATTAGAAGGGACATCAAATGAAAAATGTTTGCTCCACCAGTTTCCTGTGGTGCAAGCTCAAGGTTTCCTGCTTCTGCTAAATTTGTTGTGCAAATTAGACCAGAATTCAGATGATTGCTTTTCACTTCAAGTTATTGAATTATTAATATTTGATTTGTTTCTAAGTCACAGTTTTTATAGAATCACAGCCTATTCAAAGATATCTCACTAGTCATGATTAGATTTTGCCTGTTCCCAGATTTTTCTTTTTCAAAATTTGCTTCTGACAGCCTCACAGTTCTACCTTTCAGTTTGTTGCACAAAGAGCTGGTTCCTTGTCTACCTTAAATGAGGAGAAAGGGATCTTATCGAACTCCATACAGGACTCTTCTTATTTTCTTTATTTTGCAGATTTGGGATTTTATTTTGGTTTGCATTTATTGAGGTTATATATTACTTAACTAATTCAAGGATGGGAGATTCTTTTGCGCTGCACGTTTGTTACTATGTATTTATTCCATGTGTTTATTTTTGGATATGAAGTGGATTGTTACTGTAGTGTGGAGGAGATCATAATTGGTGAATTTCTTAAGGAAGAAATAAATGAAAACAGAAAAATAACTGTCACAGTTGAATTAATGGAACCACTTGTAACCCAGATATTGTGCAGTAATTTGTGTGTTTGTTAAAGTCACTTAAGCCCAGTTGTCAATAAATCTGCTTCAAATAGCTTCTGGAAACTGCTAAATACTTCTGTGGATGTAGTCCATCGGTGTACACTAAAAGCCCACAGTTTCTAGTTGTCAGCATTGTTTATGATTATTTAAGAATGAACTAGGACATTAATATTTTCATCTCATCTACAATAAGCCTGAGTACTTAATTATTTTTGCCTGTAGCCTTGTTTTAAATAGGAAAAACCCTCCCAAGTCTCCTGCCATCCAGCAGTAAGCACTGGCAGTATCAGAGGGAAGAAATGCAAGGCATTCCCACCTCAGAGCCCTGCCTGCCCTGCTGCTGCTAACCCATGTAGGATTTGCTCATTCCTTGCTGGAGCCCTGGCTGCTCAGAGGCACCAGCACACGCAGAGGGATGCAGGACGCTGGAGATGTGCTCTGTGAGTGATGTATGGAACTGCCAGCACTGCCCAAAGGGGCCCTGCCCACCCAGGCCACAGTTCAGCTCCACTGCCTGGGATTCCTTCATCCAGGGATCTCAGAACATTCCTTTTTCTTACAGCTGTGAAGGGACCTTCATATCTAGAGCACAGATTCTCTAAACTGTTGAAGTGATGGTTTAAAATTGATAAATGGAGGACATAACCATTTCTGACTCCTGTGTTTTTCATGGCTTTTGTATTGTTTTGATCTACAATATGAGTTAGCACACCAGGCAAAGGAGGCATGGCAGGTATGGTACTCTCATTCTGTCAAGCAATTTAGAGGTAGATGTCAGAAGGCGATAGCTCCTGTGAATAAAATCTATACAACTTGAACCAGAACGCTGTTCATTTTTTTTCTTTGAAGATGTATAGAGTTTACTAGTATGCTACAAATCAAGATAATGATGCTAACTTTGAGAAATCTGACATACAGGCTGGTTTGAGAATGAGCAGGGCTTGGTGTATGAGAATTTGTCACATTTTAGTTATGTTGGAGGATTTAAAAACTTCAGCATCTTGTGTTATATGCATATTTCAGTGGCTAAGTGCACATCGGATCTGTGAGAACAGCTTCAGCCTTCTGAAGGGGCATGTTCTGGCCAGACTAAATGCTCAGAATAGAGAGGGGATGAGCCACCTGTGAAGCAGGGCTCCTTTTGCTTCACTGATCACCCCTAACAGGCATGGTGCTTTCAGGAGCAGGGGGCAGTTCAGGAAAGGCTTTCTTCATTGTCTCCCAAAGGACACCTGAGTTGTGGGGGTTCCAGTTGTGGGTTTCTCTGGGGCTGGACTGAAGGCACTTGAGACAGTAATTCATGTTCAGACTCAGGTGTTTATTATTTCTTATCAGTGAAACAGGCTCACTGCTGTGAGTGCAGCAGCTTTTCATTAGAAGGCACAAAATGGCCAGCAATCTCTGGTTCCAAGGTCTTTTAAGACTAAACTATCCAATTAAGAACTGACACCTGGATTATTTTCCCTTTTAACCCAGTAACTGATCCCACAGAGCTGCAATGGGGGCTTTGCTGCCCCATTACAAAATGCCACCCAAACCCATGGAGAAGAAGAAGCATGAAGAAGAAACCCAGGACAACACCTTGTGCCCTCCATCTTGCTGCCATCCACAACACACTAAAAACCCCAAACCCTCAATTTCTCACCAAGTGACACACCTACACTGCTCTCTATAATCTATTTCACACTTTTGTGGATTCCAGTCTATCCTGAAGTCAGGGAAACTTTCTCCATGGATGAGGGTCAGAGTCAGTGCTGCCCTGGGGGTCAGGGCACCCCAGAGCAGACGCAGAAATATTCCCTGTGGTGCCCTGGGTTTGCACACTAAGTATTCTAACCCCATGTCTGTTTGTCCTCCTGTTATCTTTGACATTAGAAATAAGCACTTTGTTTTATTTAGTGTATGGTCCCACTCCCTCAATCATTATGACACAGACCTAAGACAATAAAGTGGTGGAGCAAGGATTCAAATCAAAGCCTAAATGTTCTTGGCTAAGCCTTGGCTGGTGGAAGCTCGTGGTGAAGTGAGGTGTATCAGGAGTAAAGTGATGTGTTTTGGTCATGTATTAGATTTGCCACAGTGCATTTGAAAATGTCCTTCAAACTGATAACACAGCAACATCTCATACATTATTTGTGAGCTGAAAGGACTCGTCACCAGCTAAAAACAGTATGACCCAAATTCCCTTCAATGCCATGTAAAGGGTAAAATGAGCCAGTAATTAGAGACGTTGTTGAAAAGCAGGTGTGTTTACTTCTGAGTATGAATCATATGTTTCTGACTGCCTGGTTGAAATTATGATATTAAGTTAATTAAAAATTCAGAGATATTTGAGAAGGGCAGGCTTTATACCAGTAATTTACTGAGGTGAAATTAAAATACACATTTAAGGCTTATGTACAGATACATAATTCAGCATGCTGCTAAGAAGAATTACCTCTTGCCATTCGCTTTGGTTGATGTGAGAAATCATCATAACAGTTGTGGGGCTACCTTTCCTTTTGAAGGTGAACTACAAATTGATATTCACAGATTCTGTCAAGTAATTCCTTTCTCCACCCATTCTTTATAATGCTGTTTCTTTAAGTATGTGCTTGATGCTTCTAACTGAATTTTTGTAATATTTAGGATCTGATTTTATCTTCTAATCACTTCTTTTTTGTTCATTTTGTGTTCTTCTGCCAGGGCTGGAATCTGTGAGCTCTGTGATCATTACCATTTGATTGTATTTAACAGGGTTGTGATACTTGTGTTGGAAATCTTTGCTGCTGGAATTTTTAGTGACATTGCTGTATGATTGCAGCATGGTGGCTGAGCTGGAGATAGGCATCTGTAACTGTGTGTAACACTGTGGGCTTGAACCCAGGTGCATCCTTGGCAGGGATCCCTGTTAAAAGCCCCTGAGAGACATTTTGATGTGCAGAGAGGAGTGCAAATATACTCTGTGAGAACTGCTGGCAGCATGAACTCAAGTGCCCCAAGTCTGCATCCATCTCATCTTTTTGCAACCTTTAAAACAGAAAAACTCTGGATAAATCATTGAGCTGCTTTTTTCTGTCTGTGGATGGGTGGCAGGTCAGTGGAGTTTTAATGCTGGTTTTGTGGACAGGCTCACAGTTATTCTGTATTTGTGGAGTGGTAGTCACTACAGGTGAGGATGGGAGAGACAGGACAACTTCTGATGTCAAAGGCAGGAGTAAACAGATTATTGAATGCCTGGAAATTGCAGGCATTCCTTGAGCACCTGCCTGCACGTGCTGGAGTCCTGTGTGTGGGTCTAAGAGATGCATCTGAACACTCTGGGATCTGACCAGTGCTGGGACTTGTTTACAGTGTCTGTCTGTACAAATTATCATTTTGGGTGATGATCTGGAACCTGCAAAAGGGTTTGAAGCAGCGGGCTCCCAACTAGGGGCATGGAAAGGAAGGTGCAGTATTTTTCCAGGAGCTGCAGGAGGGCTTTTGGCAATGGGACAGCATTGCCTCCAAAACAGATTAAACACAAGTGCACCATAGCTTTTCTCCCCTGTCTTGTGGGAGCTGCTATCTAAAGTGGTACACAGTAAATGGGAGTATGTTTCTGGGACTTTAGAAGGGCTTTGTGTGGGCTGGAGCCCATGGAGGTGGATGTATCTGTGATAGCAGTACATGTGTGTTTAGGCTTTGTAAAGCACTGAAAAATACGCTCTCACATCACATAGAATGATAGAGAGATGTCAAAGAATTCCTGCTGATTGTGAACAGAAGCCAGGGTAAGATATGGCAGCAGAGTCTCAGGATGTGATAATTACTACAGTTATTTTTCGTGTTGTTTTGGGCTGGGTCTGCAAAGAATTGTCTAATATTGGGGTGAGAGATAATATTTCAGTATGTACCATGGCTGAGAAATGTGCTTTAAATTCTATTAATTATATTGCAACCAAGTAAATCAAGACTTGCTGTGTTGCGGTAGTTATATATGGATTCTTCAGCACCTCCCTGATTTCACAGGTGTGTAATGAAATGTTGCTGTGCTTACATCTCCAGTATGTGATGTCATGCCATGGGAATCAGGAGGTTTTTATCTGATTTGTTTCATCATAGTTGGCAGTATGTGCAGTTGTTGTCTAAGAAGCTGCAGAATGTCTTGGTGTTCTTGTCTCTTAAATTGCTTCCTCTGGAATATATTTTATTCTGTAGTCCTTTGGGCAAAAGCCTCTGTAGTCTATTCCTGTGTACACTACAGTTAGAAAAAAAGTGAGAATTGTATTTATATGTGCAGTTTCTTTGATTCTTAAACTGGATTAATCTTTAGGTATGTATCTATTAAAGTCGAGGAGCCTGGTTTAAAAAAACAGCAAACAAAAAGCAAAGCAGAAAAAGAGATTTTTCCTTGAGTACAGTAAGCTAAATGTCAAAACTCCCTGCCTTTCTCTATCTATGATCTTTTGTACAACAAGAAATGA
Source organism: Spizella passerina (assembly GCA_013401375.1). NCBI lineage: Eukaryota > Metazoa > Chordata > Aves > Passeriformes > Passerellidae > Spizella > Spizella passerina. The sequence continues at coordinate 15,103 of WBNQ01081230.1, forward strand.
GGTTTATTTTGGGAAACAAACCAGCTGTGCAGCTGTGGGCACAAGGCTTTGCATGAGATTCTTCCTAAAGCTCCTAACTAATTTCAAGGTGAGGCAAAACCAGGATAGAGTGAGAAAAGAGGGGAGAAGCAAGTGATGCTCAGCTTATTCCAGAAACCAGTGGCTGTGGTGGATGTGTCTCTCCTGAGGGTGGGACAGACCTGGCCATGGCAGATGTTCCAGGTGGCTGAGGTTGTCCTGCTCCATTTGCTGCCAAGCTGTTTGCAGCATTTGCCCCAGCGGTGCTTACTGCAAAATGGCAAGGGTGACATCTTAATGTGATGGAAAAAACAAAGCTGTCATTTGTAAAGATACCAGGGAATAGATGAAAGAATATTTACTAGAAAAATCTGAGTAAGGCCGTCTCTGAGGATCAAGGGGACATCTGTCTGCAAATCAACAAGTAACTGTCAGTGGAAGAAAAAGTTGTTTTATCTCAGTGTCAGTCTCCCAGACCAAGACCACTGTTCATCACCCAGCTGACCCTCCCACGAGGAGACAACCCAGCAGTGTTTACTCTGCCTTATACATGTATATGCAGTAGTTTGATTTTACAAGCCAGGAAAAAACACTAACCTGGGTTTGGGATGGTAATTTTGTGGTGGTGGTGCTTTGTTGAGTTTTTTATGGAATATTTTACCTTCCTGTGTAGTTTATTGTTAGATATGCAGGTCTTTGGGGGAGAGCTTTTCCCATGTTGGCCAGAATTAATCACCACAAAAGCATTGGGCTGACATCTGGAGGAAGAGATCATGTCCCCACTCATGTAATCCTTGGGAGGTGAATAAAATGGGATAAATCACTTTCTTAGGCGACTTATGTAGATTGTAGCTTATGTACAATGAGGATAACTAATCCAATTATTTTGCTTTAAGGAGTCAGGGTGACAATGTGAGTTAAACCCGTGCTGAAGGGAGTGTCATCCCCTCTGTACTGACATCTCCTCTGTAACATCCACAGTTCTGTTGAATTTCAGTCAGAGTATCTGGTTTTGCAGAGTAGCACCCATGGTTTTCAACAGCCTGCTCCAGGAAGAGCTCATGAATTGTTCAATACTACAGTGCAGCAAAGAAGCCACAGCTGAAGGAGGTGACTCTTGGCAGAATGTGCTCAATTACATGCAGTGTGTGGAGTCAAGAAAACAAGTTTATCTTTAGCATTGTACTCATATCTTTGCAGAGAAGACATGAAATAGGAAGGTTTGCTGATAAGGAACCTTAGAAACTTTCTTTTACCCTCCCAGGCTTTTTGTGTATCAAGTGAAACATTTTTGTAGTCTATCCTTTTGCTAGTGATGTGTCAGTTTTCTGCAGAAAGTACCTAATGTACCCAAAAACTTCCCTTCACAGTAGACTTTTCTGGATAATCCAACATCCCATACCTGGTAACATATTAAAAATAAGTGAGTAAAATCAATGGAGTAATACCTGCTGTGTTTGAAAGAGGCTTGCTAATCTGTCAGCGTGGCATGAAAGCCCCTTCCAGGTTCAGTGCTCACTAACTCACTCTGCAGATTCCTGTTGCTTTTGTTAGGCTTTTTTTCATGCATTTATTCCCTAGAGAAAGAATATACAAATGTTAAAATAATACTGTGCTTAAGGTAGGGTAGGTATGAAGCATAAAAGGAAACTTGTATGGTTCTGGTTGAATATTTCCTTTGCTAGTTCCATTATGACTGAAGCAACTTTAAAATAACAGTCACGCTCAACCTCCAGCAACTGTATGTCAGAGTTATTTTCAAACTTTTTATAATGCTATGATAAAAATCGGTTCAGTCCTTCACATTTGCAGAAATTGAGTTCTTCCTAAATACATCAATCATTTTCTTGCTTTTAAAAAGGAACTTCTGATTTAGCAATTCAGGCAGTTCAATAGCTGGAGTTTCCTACTGCTTAAGATGTGCAACATCTGAATTATTTCTTTCAGCATGTAGTATCTACTAAGTACATCAGTCATTTCAGGGACAAACAGAATGGTAAAGTTTATGTGTGAAAGAGTGAAATTACCTTTCTTAGCTGATTTTTTTCTGAAGAGACATTCTCTGTTTGTTGGCAATCTCATCTTTGGAATGGTACTCATTTATCTTTTGAATGAGATGTGAAATGAAAGCCCTAAACTGCTGGTCATCAAAGATCCAGTTGAACCTGTATACTATTTCAGCCTGTGTAATTGAATTCTGCCTTCTTTAGCAATGTCAGAGAAGTCACTCAGTTGAGATAGCTGTCTGGCAAACATGGAGTGGCACCCATGGCTAAATGTCATAGATGGCCATGTTTCTGTGATGGGTTATGGATCCTTACAGCTTTTGATGGTGATTATGTGGTTTTAAGTGTAAATGACTCTTAGGTGGAGTCCAGGTATGTGAGGGTGAGCTCCTCCACTGTTCTCACTGCCTTGTCTTGGAAGCAGAGCTGTCTCTGAACTGGGCAGCACAGCCCAGCTGTTTACAGGCTCTTGCAGCCCTACCACATCCTCTGCTTGTACCGCTGCTGGGCAGAGGTGCTTTTGGAGCTGAGAAAAGCAGGGAGGCATTCACATTCTCATCAGGATCCCAAGCATCACTCCTGCATGTGTTGCAGCCACCCAGGTTCTTTAGAACAGCCTGCCTGTTTCCTAGAAGGAGACCTTAGTGCTTTCTGGGGTGTTGGTTGGTTTGCTTGTTTTCTCACTGCTATAGATTGGGTAAAGAATGTCCTGTGCGCTGTGTCAGCCCCTGCAGAAAGTGAGGCCAGCAGTTGTGTTGGCTTTGAGGGGCCAGGTTTTGGTGGTTGTCAAGGCTGCAGGGTGGCTTTGGTGAGAAGCTGCCAGAAGCTTCTCCCATGTTCTGCAGAGCCAAGGCCAGACAGCTCCAGGATGGAGCTGCTGCTGGCCAAGGCCAGCCAACCAGTGATGGGAGTCATGCCTCTGATAGCAGATTTAATGAGGAGGAAAAGGTGCAGAAGTAATTGTAGGCTGAGAACATGTAAGGGGAACAGCCCTGCAGACTCCCAGGGCAGGGTGAAGGAGGGGCAGGAGCTGCTGCAGGCGCTGGAACTGAGATTCCCCTGCAGCCCCTGGGGAGGCAGCTGTGACCCTGCAGCCCAGGGAGGGCACAGGGATGCACAGAGCCACCTGCAGCCCATGCAGGGAGGGCACAGGGATGCACAGAGCCACCTGCAGCCCATGCAGGGAGGGCACAGGGATGCACAGACCCACCTGCAGCCCATGCAGGGCCCACAGCAGAGCAGGGGATGCCCAAAGGGGGCTGTGAACCTGTGGGATGCCCATGCTGGGGCAGGGTCCTGCAGCCCATGCAGAGGGGAGCCCATGCTGGTATTCCTGGCAGGATTTGTGACCCTGTGAGGGACCCATGCTGGAGCAGGGTGTACTGGAGGGACTCACACTGTGGAAGAGTGTCCCAGGTTGGAGAAGTTCGTGCAGAACTGTCTCCCATGGGATGTACCTCACGCTGCAGCAGGGGCAGGATGCTTCTCCCAGCAGCAGAAAGAAGCTGTGATTGTCTGACCACAGCTCCCATTCCCCATCTCCCTGTGCTGCTCTTTCCTCTTTCTGGGAAGAAAGGAGGGATGGAGGGAAGGTCTTTTTAAGGTTTGTTTTACTTTTCACTATCCTGCTCTGATTTTATTTTTTACTGATAAATTCAATTAATATCTCTAATTCTGGCCTGTTTTGCCCATGACAGTGTTTGGAAAGTGATCTCTCCTGTCCTTATCTCATTCCATGAACTTTTGCTGCATTTTTCCCCCATTCAGCTAAGAAGGGAAGTGATGAAGAGGCTTTGGAGCATGTCTGGCATCCAGTCAGGTCACCCATTTCAGTAGTGTGAGCAGAGGGGGCATTTTTCCCTGATGCTCATTCTCCAGGACAGCTGTCCTGTCCCCCTCTTGTGACAGCCAGAGCTCTGGAAAGCCTATCAGTCAGTCCAAAATGAATTAAAAGTGGGGAAAAACCTCTGTATTTCAAGAGATTTTTGGTTCTTGTCTGTTACAACCCTGGCAGGTTGTGAATTCTAAAGTGAGTTGAAGCTACTTTTTGAGATGGGACTTTAATTTTCTAGACAAGCCTTTCTGTCCCCCACCTTTTATTGGTTTGGTTTTCACCCTTGGAATATCCAACACAGAGTCTTTCAATTCTTTCCATTAACTGTGTGGAGAAAGTAAAGATTTTATGAATCCCTCAGAAGCTTCCTTCCATTCTCCCATCTGAAATCTTGTTCTTTTATAGAGAAATGCCCAGCTTTGATGGAGGTCCCAGCTGATGCTGTTTGAGGTGTGTGTGCTGATGGCAGTAACAAGTTCCTCAGTGATGCCATGAATGATCTGCAGGTTGGGGAGTCAGATATGCTGTGATAGTGCCTGGCTGTTCCTAAGGCCCCTTTAGAGATGGCTTCAGCCATAGGTTTCTTTTTGAAAAGAGATTTGATTATTTTTTTTTCCAATCTCTTCTCCCCTTATCTTTTCTCAGCAGAGATGTACATTATATACACCTAATGTTATATTTATTAGGTGTATATATTAGTGAATAAGATGAAAGCAGGTTGAATGTGTGGTGGGTCACTGAGGATGCAGAATCTGATCAATACTGAGCAGAATTTCTCTGTATCTAATGTCTGTCTCGCTGAACTGACTGTAGGAGATTTTTTCAGATCCTCTCCTGATATGTATAATTTGCAAATGTTAAAAGAATTAAATACAGCATTACAGAAGGAGGCAGTCCACCACCCCCTCGTCCAGCCACTATAAAAAGACACATTTTTGTTACAGTTGTAGGTAGGTTGTCCTAGTTGTGCTAAAAGTTTCCTTCCTGTGTGTTAAATAAATTAACTGCTGTGTTAAATCCATTATCACATCTTCTTGCTACAAGCCACAGAATTAAATTGGTCACTTAGTCCATTTGCTGCATGGCTTCAACAGGGAACTGATTCACTGTAAAAAGAAATTGAAATAGCTCCTTTGGAGGAAATTCTTCCAGGGAGAAGGAACATCCAAAGCGAGAAATGTGATATAGTTGATATTGCTACTCTGTTAACTTGTGGAAAAATGGAAGGCATGTCGCCTCATTGCATTTAATGTGATTTTTCATGAATGCTAAATTCAGTCTAGTTAAAGAAACTTATATACAGTATATTCACATTTCTAGATTCCATGTTCCACTCTTCTTTACACTTCTGTATATTAAGTGCCAGACTTAAAGGGCATAGACATTTTTTCTAAGCCAAATTGAGAAGTAAAATGAGGGAAGAATTTTGTCAGTTAAAGCTAAAAATAACTGCCTGTATGTGCAAAAACCAATTTCTGTTTTCCACTGAAGGAAAAACAGCTTTTTTAGAGTCATGAAGAAAAGGGTCCAACCAAACCAGGGAGTAACTCCCTAAATATTTTTCCTTTCACTATTAGAATGTCTTACTTTTGAATATAGGTTTTAAGAATGATACCTAATGTGAAGGACTGACCATATCAGAAGCATAAGGTAAAAATCAAAATATTTTATCAGCCTGTAAAGACATTTAGGCTTTCTGGTTTCATAAGCTTTTCATTGATACTGTTAGTTGTACTGAAACAGGGTGAAAACCTTGACCTATTAAATTTGGGGAAAGGGATTTTGTGAGAACCTGATTTATCTGACAGAGTGATAAAAGGCTTTGTCAGTCTTTACCACAGAAAGTGATCTTCCACTATGAATAGTCAGGTAGGTTTCAATTGTCTGATAATGATGTAAAATACAGCTCAATGTAATGCTAGCTAGGGAAAATTAATCCAAAAAGTGCAATTAATGAAAGGAACATTAAATAGTAATATGTATTCAGAAAACATTTTGAAATTAACATTTGATTCAGAATATATGAGTCACTTATCTGACATTGGAAGCCTCAAGGTTTATAAAGCTTTATAAATATTGGGATATATTATAAGGTTGTAGTTTGTCTATTAAAAAAAAACCAAACTGTATAACACGTAAGAGTTATAGTTGGCTTCTTCCCAGGGCAGTACATGATTCTAAATTTCTGGACTCAGGATGAAGCTGTTGTTCAATCCTCAAGTTCCAGATTGTTCTAGTGAATGAATAAACCCTGGTGGGACCTAGAAGGAGAGGAATATCTTGGTTTTGTGGTTCTGAAGATTTTGGCTGGATGAATTTTAATCTTCACAGGCAAAACCCTTTGTATTAGTGTCCAGTGTTATAGAATGTTTGAGGTGGACAGAGCAAAGGGATTATGATGTTGGCAGTCTTACATACCAGATAATGCACATGCAGAAATGTGAGGAATGCAAGCACAGAAACAAAGCTTTGGAATGGAGAGTGTCATTCCAGCCTTCCTCTGAGTGTGTATTTTACTGGCATGTGATGGGAATGTTTGCACTTTTGGGAATGCTGCCACAAGTGAGGCAGCAGAACTTGCTTAGCACAGAGCATCTTCTCTCTAGGTTGTGTAGGAAAGTATACAGTCTTTGAATGTACATGTTGTTAGTTTTTTTTTCCAGCATAGAAGCAGGGGAAAAACCAAAAACCTCTTGACAATCCTGAAGGTTGATTGAGGAGTTACTGTAGAATGTGTTTTATAAAGTGCATTGCATCTGATATGATGATACACTTTGTTTATAATCCAGTGTAGGGAGGATAAGCAAGAAAAAATAGATTGAAAATTATGTCATTCAAACAAACTCTAATGGATTCCAGTTTTGAGCAGATCAACCATAACAATCTATCTTAATTGTCATGTTATTAATTTAAAACAGGATCTTTTTTTGTGATGCTGTACAAAATAGCACTAATATGATGGGCAATGGTAATTTGTGGCCATAGACATTGTTTCCTAGTTGGAAACAAGTGTTAAAGTATTTGTCATATAAAAAGAGGGGATATTGTAGTTGTTTACTGACCTTAATAATCAGCTATTTTAGGAAATCTGCTGCAGCTGTTCCCCAAGACACCAGGCATTGTAAGGCAAGGAATGAACCTGGCAAGACCTGGTATAAACTCATCACAAATCTTGGGTTCTCTTGGGTTTTGTGTGGCTGAAATGGCTCCTGAGGTATTAAAGAGATTTTTGTTCCCAGCCCTGTGATGAAAGAAGAAGTCAGGATTGCTCAGCTCTGCATTTCAAGGTTGTTTATTTTCTCTTATCTGTTCCATTCCTTCTCTGACCTGCTGAGATCTGTCCAGCAGGTTGGGTTGTGGCACAGTCCCTGCCCTTGGGGTGGTGTTGGCTTTTTATACTAAGATCTACCTGTGCTTTATTTACAATAATTTTCCAATTCCTGTCACCTATGTTAGACAGTCTGTCTCTACTCTAAACCAATCCAGAAGTGTCACCATCACAGCAGAGGATGGAGGACAAGAAAAAGAACAACAGGACACGCTCAGATTCCTTCATCTTGCTTCTTGAACTCTCATTCTAAATCCCCAAAATTCTACTTTTTCACCCTGAGACAAATTCACTGTCATTCTACTCAAACCCTTGTGGCCTGTAGCTCCTCACACAGAGTTGGTAATTGTTTCCATGGCTAAAATCAAAGGCACAGGTGTTTGTGACTCTGTGCCAAGGTCTCTGAGCCCCTGCCAGGGTGTGGAGTCACCCAGGGCACCCAGAGCAATGTCCTGGGTCCCCAGAGGGTTCCTTTCTGTGGGTAAAAATCCCGAGATTTTGGCAAAGTCATCTCCAAGGACACAGCTGTGTTAAAACGGCCAGACAGAAGATTTTATTCCTTTGGGTTATTAAAAGCCAAGGTAAAGCCTCCTTAAAAGATGAGTTTATATTCTAAAGATGAAATGATTGTTCTGTTATTAAGGGTGACTTGGCTGTATATGGTTCCTCCTACTTAGAGAAAGAAAATCATATGCACCCCTTTAGCTGCACCTATATATTTTGTGGATATGTAATATGTGTACACCACAGCTTAAATGTGCCTCAAGTGATGTCTTTTAAGAATACCCAAGGAAGGAGTGCCAGAATTGCTTGTAAATGTTGGCAGATAATCACAGTATTCATGAATTCTCATTTAATTTTCTTCTACTTCCCTCTCAAAAATACCCAGTGTTGTCGTGAGCATTCTGTTACTTCCAGAAATTAATTTGAAAGTGATATAATCTAATCTAAATTCAGTGTAACTGTAAATACTGCTAAAATATGCTTTCAGGACTAATATAGCATTATATGTGTACTGTGGGGTGTAGGTCATGGCTTGTTTTCAGAAAACAAGGATGTCTGAGTCTAAATTGTACATTACTGATTCTAAACCACCATTTGTGATTTTTGTGTTCACTTGCTCTATGGAGATAAGCAAGAAAAAAACCCAGCAACAAAAAACCAGCCATAAATAGTTACGCATTTTCAATGTATTTTTCTTGTGTTTTATAATAATGGATATCTGTGCTGGAACAACGTATTCTAGATCTGTAGAATTATGCAGGTGACTCTGAGTAGCCCCCATGGGGAAGGATTCTTATACAGCAGTGAAGAAGTAGAAGAAAAATCGAATTTTCATTATTCTAATTCTGTTTTTTAATCTGTGTAGGCACACTCTTGTGCATGTGTGTACATTTAGAGTGGCCTGGGTGGCAGAGGGTGCCTGACAGAGGATGTAGGGGCTGCACCATCAAGTGAAAATAAGTGGGGAAAAGAGGACTCCTGGTATTTTGCATCTGGCCACTCTTGGTGCACTGTTGCAGGGGGCAGCACCATTGGGTGCAGTGTTTGTGTCATGGTTTTACAAGACCTGTGCCATTTGCCCATCATTTTCTTTCTCTAACTGCCCCTCTGAAGGAGGAGAGTCAGCTCTGCAAGAAGTCAGTTCCTGATATGGTGCAAAACAGTTTCCAGTTCCATATTTTATCTTCTTTCCATGATTTATTATTTTACAGAGATGTGGATAATTTGAATATAAAATCCCTTTCTATGATTGCATGAATTCCTCTTCTTTGGAGCTGAGGAGGGTGCCTCATGCTTAAGGAATAGTAACCAAATGGTGAAAATAATTGAGATGCTCTTGAATTTTTAATTTTTTTCCTTTTGCCTCTGGTTAAATGGATGTGGGTCATGGGTAGATAATGTAGCATAGCTAGTTATATTCTTGTGATGCTTCATAGATCAGCCTCTTTATTTCATTGTTAATTTTCTCTGACAGCATCACAGCATTTAGATGTGAGGTTTTTAAAATTTATGTACTGAAAATTTGGCTTGATGTTGTAAACATATTGCAGCTGTAAGAATTATCAGGTGAATAATACTATGGAAATAATTGGAGATTTTTCAAAAACAAACAACACCTATGTTGGACTTCTTACTATAATTTAAAATTCGATATAAACCTCAACTTATTAATATTTAAAATGAGAGTATTTTCTCTAAAAATCAAGGAGTAGATGTGATTATTTGTTTTAGCAAAGAGCTTTAAAAAAAATCCACTGGTGTGAAACTGTCCTAATGCCTCTGGCTGTGAATATATTATGGATCTATATCTTCATAGAAAACATTTCCACTCTGTCATCTTCATTTAATTCAGTCCTTTTTTGCTTTATTCATTTCACCTGGGTTAAATTTAGTTTACACTGTCATGCAATTTATTTTATTGACTGTGATTCTCACAGGTCCTTCTGAGAGATACACACAGCTCCAGCCTGCAAGTAACCTCCCTGTTTGGTGTCTTCATTGCTGAAAGCTGCTTGCAGCAGAAATATAGCAATAATGAAGAATTTCATGTCATGGAAATTACGTCAGAAGCAAAGGCAGTTTGTGTGTGTACATCTTTGTATGACCTGTTACACCCTCAGATTGCACTGCCCATGTTGCTTTTTGCGCAGAAACAGGAGAGCAGTTTGTGCTGGAGATACTTCTGCAGGGAGTGTTCAAGGTTTGACAGTTAAAGGCATAAATTCCCTCTGATTAGCCTTTTCTTTGACTTCAAGCTATTTTGGCAGATTTTCTTATTCCACGTAATTTGCTCTTGACATCTATTATTACTTAGTCATGCTTTCAAATACTATATATTGTTTGTGATATTAAAATACAATGTATAATTGACTTCCAAGGCTTCTGAAAAGAATATAATTTTTCACAGAAAAAGATGTATTCTTTTGACTGCATATTTTTATGAGAGAAAGACATACTTTGTTTCACATCTCTCTTTTCAGGGAATGCAGGCAGTTGCTTGCATTCATTTTCCTTATTCTTCAGAATTTTGGAGACCTTTGTTTTGCTGTTTGGAGTAGATCTGAGGTTTCTGACGGCAGTGTACCCCTGGAAATGGTGAGCAGTGAATATAATGTGCACAAGTGGCAGGTGGACATCCTGCACATGGTTCTACCCCTGGAAATGGTGAGGAGTGAATAAAATGTGCACAAGTGGCAGGTGGACATCCTGCACACGGTTCTTGTCACCTGAGCCATCTTTCATGGCACGCTTTGTACTCATTGTTTTTGTGCGCTGAGGACAGAAACCAGCTGTCCTAGCCCATGCATTGCTCAGTGCAAGCTGGCTGAAGCAATTCTTGAATAAATCTCTGCTCAAAAAGGGAATAATTTTAAATAATCAGGCTGCAGAGAGAGGCTGGAGCAAACTTTTGGGTTTCAAATATGAAGATTTTTTTACTTCTCCCCAAAAGAAAACTCTTGTGACCTCTTCTTTCCACCACATTGGTACAGAAGAGTCTTTTCTGGTTGTTCAGTTCCTCTGATATAACAGGTGGATGAGTAACAATGAGGGGGCAGCAAATTTCAGGCATGTTTAATGTCACCCCTTCTGTTCATTGAGGCCTGTTACAGTCTGGTCTGGGTTTATGTGTGAGTGAGAAATAACAGAGATCTAAACAAAAGAGTCTCCACCTACAGAATACCCACGTGAGAATGCTCAAGGATTTTCTTGACATCAAAACCATGGGACATGCTTCTCCAAAAACACTTACTGCTTTCCAACCCCTCTTATTGTGTGAGAGACAGATGTTACTATCTGTTCTTAATTTAAAACAGGGTGCTGTGAGGAATAAACTGTAGGGAATGTATCAGTGGTTTCACTGCTGTGAGTCTGAATAAGAACACTAAGTTTGGAACTGTTCTCACTGTCCTAATTCTTTGAAACAAGATCATGCACCTCCATGAGTATGATGGCAGTTACTCTTCTGAAATACTGTTTTTTCCTTGTTTTTCTTTCAGTCCACAAAAAGAGGCAAACAATCACAAATGGGTTGTTTAAAACCCTTTGATACAAGCATAAAGTATAATTGCTCTTTTTTACCTCTTCCTACTTTCCTCTGTGAATATAGATGAAAAATAGTCCCAAAATTGAAATGAAACTTTGCAATTTGCTTGTCAACAGAGGTCTCTTAACCTCTATCCCCGTTTCTTTGTACTTTAAACTTTGTGGTGGATTTTATGGACATGCCTGGAAATTGTGCATCTCACAAATCCAGTGGCAGTCAGCTGCCCTGTGAGAGTGGTGTTTGAGCAGCTGGAAATTGTGAATTTCTCAGCTGCTGTTTGAAATTGTTGGCTTTATTGAAAGAAAGCTGTTGGTAGAGCTAGAGCCAGGCCATGGCTTTTCCTGGAGCTGATAAGGAAAGAACAAGATAAGGAAAAAACAACACGGTCTTCATTGTGGCTCCCTTTTCTGGGGGCTCTTGTCTTGGTGCAGAAGGATGGATTTGCCCAGAGAGGAGAGAAAACAGATGCTTTCTCCAGGTTCAGGAGAAAAGATTGGATATGTTGGGGTGTGACTGATAAAAGGAGGCTCCTAATCAGCTTTAAAGCACTCTGGTTGACAGCTTTCAGCTGTAGTGTGGCCTGCTTGGGGCTGCATGAAGAACCTTGCGATGATAGCCCTTACTGCCCTTTTTGCTTGATTTTAGTTGTGCTTTATTCTTGCTGAGCCAGGGCATTAGAGGTTTTTTCATTCTCTTTCCCACCTCCTTGCCCTTGACTGTTGTTGTTAATCTCTGTAGCTAACCATGGTTTTCTTTGGCATTTCTCTTATCTTACAGGATCAATGTGAAAAGGGAAAAAAGGGAGTGAAACCTTAAATATTTTCAACTTTAACAGATAGCTGAACTAGAGTCTTAGAGTGTGTCAAATCCACATAATGCTCAGGGAATGCTACATGCAACTCAACAAGAGCTAATTAGATGTGATCCTCCATGTGGATTTGTGTGTCTGTTCTTAAAATGCAGCGGGTAGTCTGATTGGGAAGGGTGGGAAGAGGCTGCTGTGTGAAGACAGCTTCTTACACTCTGTGACTAAAATAAATAATGGCACTTTGGGGCTTGAGGTGCACATTATTTTGGTTATTCATAGAACTCCTGCTGCTCAAGCACACTGGGAAACAAATGCATTTCCTTTATGAGAAAATGAAGCCCAGAGTTAGTTTTCTCAAAGCTTGTTTTGATCCTCTGCTGAAGATAATTGTGTGTTTCCCTGGCTGCCCCGTGTTCTCTCCTGTTTTTTCCTTATCTGGTCTGAGACAGTGTAACAGAGAAGAAAACTGGCCATATCAATTTGATCTGTAGGTCTTGGGTTTCAGGAAGTACTGTCTTCCTTGTTGATAACCAGATGAACTCCATTCCAGATGAACTCCCTTCCTTCAAAGAAAAGAAGACTGTATTTTGCCATCTCACATTACTCTGTCATTGTTAAATACATTTTTTTGAGGAAGGAGAATGATCTCAGATTTATGGAAAACCAGAACTTGCATTTCTTTTTTATAAAAAAAAACCTTACAGGTTTTTATATGTATACTGTAAGATTATGCTGATTTGGTCTTTCTAGTCAAGAATATGAAACAAGAGTACTGGCTGTGCTGATCAAAAGACATATGTAATCTTCTGAATATTAGATCATTTCTCCCAGTACCTTGAGTTAAATATTTTGGCTGCTAAAATGTTATTCTTCAGTTAATACTGTTGTTCTTGTTCATGGCAGGTGTGAATGGAGTTCTTTTATGTGCAGTTCTCTCACCCAGAGCACACAGGGTGATTTAACCTTTTCTATGAAACAGCTTTTTTTTTTTATTTGGGGGGGAGATTTTTTACTCTAGTGCAGCCCTAAACAAAGCACTTGAGCACCAGAAGAGCTGAAGAAATGGTGAAGAATGTGCTGGCTTCCCTGAGGTGGGCAGTTCTGCATTCTGTCCCTTATTTCCATCTGCCCCACAGATTGAGGGGAAGGTAAGAGCTGCTGCTCACTGTGGGTGCATAGCTCAGGTTCCAACCTCACCTGCTCCTGTGCTGGGGAAATACAAATACTTCCCTAGAAAACCATGGTCAACACAGGCACTTCAACTGAATGGAAGGCTATTAAGTGTGCTAATAATAGTAGGGATTTGGCAGTACATTTTGTCACTCTTTATATGCTATCTGTGTATTTTTAGCTTGAAAATTCTACAGAATTTCAACAGAATTTTGTGCACTCTGTGCAGAATGCTCAGCCACTGACTAAGTGCAGTTCTGTTCCCCTGCTCAGCCCATTTCTGTTTCAAAGTGCCATTCAGGCTCAGGGTGTGAGCAGGCTGGCAGTCTCTGGTGAGCTGCACAGAAATTCAGTCCTGAGCATGCAGCAGGGAAAGGGCAGAGCTGCTTTCTGGGCAGGTCACAAAGCTCATGTTCCACAGGTCTGACCTGCTCAGAGGCCTGGAATGTTGCACAATTTTCATTCCTTTAATTACAAGAAATTGTGTCGGTTCTGATTTTGTGAGTATTTCAAAACTGCCTGCATTGAATAATGTGTTGACACATTTTAGGTGTCAAAAAGGAGCAAGGTCAGAAGTGCTGCTTCTTTACAGGGAAATGCAGTGCTATCATTACTGCTGTTAAAAATCAGTGTCTCTACAAGGTTCCCTACATCCACTTGTGGGTTGCCCATGCAAACATCCATGAAAGCTGACCTTCCCACTCCTTTGCTCTTGCCAGATGTCTGGGGAAAATCAGGGCTTTTTTTACTATCATTTAGGACCATTCACCCATAGGCTGAAGGAAAATGTAGCTCTGTTGACAAAATCAGCATGGAGAGATATGATAGAAATTCAGCTATTAATTCATATGTGAGCGCTGTTCTTTCACATAAAACAGTTTCTTAGAAAAATGTCTTGTGATTAAAAGGCAGTGTTATATTCTAATTCAAAATACCACCCTGCAGTGTGTTTTGACAAGGTTTATGAGTCTGACTTCTGAAAGCACTCTCATGCACAACCTTCACAGGTGATTTAGGATGATTTTTAGGAGACTAGATAATACTGTAAAAGGACAAGGTGAAGAGAGAACTGTATGCAATTTAGAAGTGATTAAAATAAGGCCAAGCAAGAGCCTCATTTACAATATGTTCAGTTCACTTCATGAACAGCAGGAGGCATAAATGACGGCAATATCCCAAGTTCCTGAATTCATTTTCTTGGTCCTAGTAATCTGCAGATTAGCCACCTGGTATTGCTGCATATGTTCCTTTAAAAATCTCAGTCAGCTCCTGTGTCACAATTTGGAGTGGAAGTAATTACAGCCTGTGACTGACACTTCTATTAAAACCCTCTGGTTTTCAGGTCCATTTCTGCCTGAGAGCCCTTTTTTCTTTCACTCATACCAAAGTCCAAAGTATGTACTTCCACTTTTTTTACCTCCATAATAAAAGAACAAAATTCATTGGTTTTTAAGGAATCACCTGCTCATATACAAACCACTGCCAAGTTGTAAGCAGAAATGTTGATGGTTTGATCATAACAGTGATTCTTCTTTTATAGGAGCACCCCCAGTAGCTGGTTGTGCTTCAGGCTTGTCTTACACTGAATTTTGAAATTTCTCTCTGTCCCTTGCAAGGCCAGCCCAGCTGGAAGTGACACCTCCCAAGGTTTGGCTGCTTTGCCCTGCTGAGAGCCACTCTGTGGATGTGCTGCTCTGGGGAGTGGCACTCTGAGCCAAGCAAGGCATCCGGGGCCTCTCTGAGATGGGAGGTAGGGGAAGAATTTTGAATTCCCCTCCTGGCAGTGCTTAGAAGAGACAAATAACAGTAGAGAAGCAGCAAGAGGTGTTTCCTAAAGCTCCTCTCAAAAAAGGCAAAAGGCATCCTTTTCAGCCAGCCTAGGGCTGCTTGGCAGGCACAGTGTGGCCTGAGTGCTTTCCCTGGGAAACCAAGGGATGGTGTGGGCTGGAAAAGGCCTTTAAAGCCCATCTGGTCCAAAGCCCCTAGTCAGGTTGTGGATCAGGGCCCTGTCCCATCTGATCTTGAGTGTTTCCAGGGGTGGGGCATCCACCACCTCTCTGGGAAACCTCTTCCAGCATTTTGCCATCCTCAGCATAGATATCCCTTTACCTAATCTAAATTGACTCTTTTTTAGTTTAAAACTATTACTCCTTATCCTATCACAACAGGCTTATGCCCATCTTTTTCACAAGCCCCCTGCAATTATTGAAAAGCCACAATAAGATCTCCAGGAGGCTTTTCCTCTCTAGGCTGAGCAACTTCAGCTCTCAAATGCTCCAATAGGATTGGAGATGAGAATGGGCATAAACTCATGCTTAACTCCACCTTTACAGGACTGCTGTACTCCAAAATACAAGTGACCTTCTAGCAGTTGAGAAATACAGGTGGGAATATGGGGGATGGATTTCTTCTTTACCTTTTTCCACACTGCCTCTGTGCTGGCCAAGTTTGTTGTTAAAGTTCACTCTTGTCTGATTCTTCTCACTCATTGCTATTCATGTACAAGAGCTTGTGTTTCTTTCCACCACAATATCACCTTGCTAGCTAATGTCCAAAGTGGTTTTGGAAATTCATTAAAAATGTAAATGGAATATGNCCAAGCAAGGCATCCGGGGCCTCTCTGAGATGGGAGGTAGGGGAAGAATTTTGAATTCCCCTCCTGGCAGTGCTTAGAAGAGACAAATAACAGTAGAGAAGCAGCAAGAGGTGTTTCCTAAAGCTCCTCTCAAAAAAGGCAAAAGGCATCCTTTTCAGCCAGCCTAGGGCTGCTTGGCAGGCACAGTGTGGCCTGAGTGCTTTCCCTGGGAAACCAAGGGATGGTGTGGGCTGGAAAAGGCCTTTAAAGCCCATCTGGTCCAAAGCCCCTAGTCAGGTTGTGGATCAGGGCCCTGTCCCATCTGATCTTGAGTGTTTCCAGGGGTGGGGCATCCACCACCTCTCTGGGAAACCTCTTCCAGCATTTTGCCATCCTCAGCATAGATATCCCTTTACCTAATCTAAATTGACTCTTTTTTAGTTTAAAACTATTACTCCTTATCCTATCACAACAGGCTTATGCCCATCTTTTTCACAAGCCCCCTGCAATTATTGAAAAGCCACAATAAGATCTCCAGGAGGCTTTTCCTCTCTAGGCTGAGCAACTTCAGCTCTCAAATGCTCCAATAGGATTGGAGATGAGAATGGGCATAAACTCATGCTTAACTCCACCTTTACAGGACTGCTGTACTCCAAAATACAAGTGACCTTCTAGCAGTTGAGAAATACAGGTGGGAATATGGGGGATGGATTTCTTCTTTACCTTTTTCCACACTGCCTCTGTGCTGGCCAAGTTTGTTGTTAAAGTTCACTCTTGTCTGATTCTTCTCACTCATTGCTATTCATGTACAAGAGCTTGTGTTTCTTTCCACCACAATATCACCTTGCTAGCTAATGTCCAAAGTGGTTTTGGAAATTCATTAAAAATGTAAATGGAATATGCTTGTGTTATTTTAATTATGAATCAGATGTTACCTAGGAGTTAACAGACAGCTTTGTAGGCAATAACAGAGCTGTGAGTTTCTTCAGTGAAAATGTCATGGAGATATCCTTCAATATTTGTGATGTAATTTGTATATTCCAGTCTATCTATGTATGGTTTGTGGCATTTGGCATTTAATACCCTTAAGATTGCTATTTACCAAATAAAAAATGTAGAGAACTGCCTTAAAATGGGATCAAGCATATTGCTGCATTTGATCAGAATAAAATCCAATTGCTGCCCTTGATCAGAATAAAATCCAGTTCTGGTTTTACCATAGTGTGGCTTTGTTGAGTTAGTTGGCAGTAATGAGTTGGAGTTGAATACATTTCCTTGGAATCTGGGACTTAATTTTTTTTCTTTCTTCTATTGGTCTTGTAAGCCAAAGATTGAAGACTAAACCCCTTCTTAGAGTTACCCCACCACGCTATCTCAGGAAGAAAGCATTCAAACCCTCATCTCCAACTCCCAGTGTTTCTCCTTGACACAATTAATACTTCATCTGTGAACCTGGCTGAACAAAGTGTCATCCTCTGCTCAGGAAATTGTTGAGATGCTGATTCTAGGGAGCTGGCAAACTCCAGTTCTCTGAGGGAAAACTTTTTATTGGGAGCTGGCAAACTCCAGTTCTCTGAGGTAAAACTCTTTACTGGGATGGTTCTTCAGCAACATTCCAGATGCTTTGTGATCTGTGAGACGCCTTGGGAAAACCAAGGTAAAAAGCTGGAATAGAAAAGAATCCTGTCAAGCTGGCTGTGGTAGGCTACTGAGTTATTGCCAGGAAGAGGATTAGAAAGGCTTTTACAAGTATCAAACTGTGCTTAAATTCATACTAGGATATATAAATGTATCTCCCAGAGGGCCGGAAAGAATTTTAAACGCAGTATCTAGGGCATTTGGCTCCTCCTTTCTTCAGTCTGAATTCAGGAATTTCTATTGCTTCCTCTTCTTCCCCAGTTAGCTGCATTTACCAGAGCACTAAAGCAATGAGAGGTGTGGAAGGAAATTAGAATTTTCTCGCTCCCTGAGTTTGCTGAAGTCAGTGACAGAATATGAACCTGAGACTTAATATCTTAAATCTGTTTTGCTGTAATTTAGCATACCACTTCAGTTCTCGTCAGAATTAAGACCTATTTTTGTATCTTCAGTTTATATTCACCTGTCTATTATTTCCTCCCCTTTTATTGCCTTGAATCCATGTTTTCTAGACCTCTCATCTATTTTGAGTTCTGGATCTTGAGTTGATCCACGTTGCCATTAAGCTTGTTACCTGCTTTTTGGTGGACACAGTACAGTGGGTGAGGAATGTGAACATCAGGAGAGGATGCACAGGGGTTTTGTCTGTTCCTCCCAAGGTGGTGATGGCTGTGATTTCACTCTGGCATCACACTCAGGCTGAGATCTGCTCCAGCTCTTGCTCTGCTGCTCAGTTCTCCTGGCAAGGATGGCCAGGGAAGGGGAGCTGGGCCAGCAGAAATGTTCAAGGTAGAACAACAGCCTTGAGCATAATGACTCAACTCTATTCCATCTCTACTAATTTCTTGAGAATTGGCCTGCATTATTTACCCACTTTCTGCTAAATAAATCAGAATATTTCTGTATGACACTGCTGCTCAGCAGTCCTCTTAATGAGCATTGTGAGATGATCATTTGTAACCCTGAGCCCTGAACTTTCATTAATTTCAGCAGTCAGAGGTACTGCTGATTAAATGAGCTGTTTCCAGGAGAATAAATCTCCCTGCACACACAGAGAGAGTAACTGACAGCACACCAACATTTCCTGTGTGGCTATTCCGGATGTAAGAGTCTGGTGTGATTTTGTGTCTGTTTGTAAGCTTGGGAGCAGCATTAGAAACCTCTGCAAATGTTTCCCATTTTCTATGTGAAACAGCTTTTACAAACCCTTGAAAACATTAAAGTAATGCTAAAAAACAAAGGAAGCATTGTTTGACCTGAAGCATGGCTTTTTCACTTTCCAATGTTGCAAACAACTAAAAAGCCTAGTTATTTTGACCCACTCTATTTAAAATGTTAATTGTGTAATATAAAGTTTAGAGATCTTCTGCCATTCCTAATCTCAATCTTCATTTCTCTTCTTAATTGCACAATTGAACAAGAAATTGTAATGTTTTTAAATTAGCTTTTAGGATCTATTGGGTCTTATGTGAAGGGGAAGGTAGTTCCTTGGAGGGGATGAGGTTTATATCCAGCTAGATCTGGCTGGTTCCCAGCAGCATTGCAGAAGTTGCACTTGCAGCAAACATTTTTGAAAAATACGTGTTAAATCATCATTATTTTTCCTTTCCTCAGTCCTGCTATCTGAAGGAAGCCCATGGTTTGGCTGGTCTGGCAAGAAGCAAGGGTTCTTGGTACCTGATGGCCAGGATTTGATAACAAAGGATAAAATTACAACAGAAATCAGGCAAGTTTTGTTTAGACAGGAAAGGGAAAATGGCTCAGTTTGCCGTGTGGTATCTCATATCATGAAGAATAAACTGTGATGTCTCCTTTAGAATTTTATTGCATATTAACAAATATCATGAATAAAATAAGAAAGTCTCTAGCATTTCATAGCTGCATAAGGAGCTTTCAGATGATCTAATTTACTTCCCACTTACCATGGGAGACTGTGTCACATACTCCTCTTTGTGGATTTGTCAGATCTGTCCTAAAAACAGCTATTTCTTTAAAAATAAAAAGTTACCATCTTGCTCCTCAGTTTAAAAGCATATTTCAGACATTGCTTTCTTATGGCTCGGAGTCCTCCACTGATTTCTATTCAAGACTTACTCCTGAGAGTTAATACTCACTTGTATTGGTGTTCTGCCACTTCTCATTCTTCCTCTTAAATGAAAAAAAAAACAACCTTTTTATTACTTATTCTAATGAGTTTACATAAAGGAATTACATCTCCTCTTAGCTTTGAATTTGCCAGGCAAAATAAGTGAGGAACACTGCATTTCATAAAACAGATTGTTGGATGTCCTGGTGCCCCTCTTCACTTCTTGCTATTTTTTTTATTCTTGAGCAGAGCTGAAGAAGAGTTGTATTGAGATAAGCATCACTGTGGCTTGTTTCATGGCATTAATAGCTGTATGTTGTTGTTACAAATGATTCTGTTGATAAATTCTAGATAGCTTTTGCCTTTTTCAACAAAGCTAATCTGCCTTATTCTATCGTCCTCTGATTGATTAACATGATTTTTATCCTCCCCAGTAATTTCTCACTGGTAATTTCCCTACTTTTAGTAGAAACACTTATTATTGCTAGGCTTTTGAGCAGAACCACAAAGCACATTATATCATTACTTTTCATTCAGTTTCTATTAGGCAAGACTTTTCCTTTCTTTCAGAATGAAATTCCAGTATTTCCTGGCATTGGCAGTGCTTTCCAAAGTTGTACCAGTCTAACCAAGCAAAGCTGTGCCTCCTTTTTCATGTCTTTGGTAAAAACATGAGATGAGCTCCGAGGCAAATATTTAAAGAATTTACCTTCCCCAGCTCTCTTTTTTTTTAATCAGTAAGCTTCCATGAACTTTAAGGGTGTTGTTGCTCTGTTTTTGTTGGTGGGTATAGTGAGATGGCATGGTTGGAAAAGTTTGGTTCTCCAGGGCAATTTAGCCACTTGTAATGGGGCTGTGAAGAATGTGAAGTCCTACTGTGTGGCCCCTCATTAAATTCTGTAATTGTGTGTCTGTGAATGCTCCTACATTCACATGTACAATGTCCTAGAGGCCACAAGTTCTGCTTCTGTGTGAATCCAATTTATCTGCCTTATCAGGGATAGCCAGCCCTGCACTTCATGCTAAAGCCATTGTAACTAAACTCTGAAATCAGCTTTTTGAGCCCCAGCTAACTTGGAGTGCTCCAAGAATCCTGCCCTGGAGTTTGCAGCACACCCTTGACCCAGCTGTAGCTGCTGCTGTTGGTCAGAGGCATTGGGCAGAGCATTTCTGTTTGTGCTGGTATGTGGCTTGCAGAGTGCCTACTAATATTTTTAATCTCAAATTTGTGATTTGGGATGACTCTCTGTGCTGGAGGTGTGGCACATCTCCCCTCCTCCCAGAATAAACATGGACACAGATTCCTAGGAGGGTGATGGGCTATCTCTGCTGGCCTCCAGCAGCAATAAATGTTTAATCCAGGGGTGGCTACACCTCCCTGTCTCTCACGTCCTGCCCAAGGGTTGACAGTGATGCTCCTCTCCCCATCCCCAAATGGTCTTTGCAGGATATAAATTTCAATAATATGTCCATCCTTACCAGCAGATAAGTGCCACAGCCACTGTAGGACTTGAGTACCAGAACGTTTTTGTTTTTTGCTTTTTTGCTCATTTTTAAAAAGTTAACAAAACCCAGTGGGCTGGGAAAAGAGGGTGTTCCTAGTTACCCTGGAGTGTGGTCCTTTCTGTGTGGATGGAATAGCTTGTGGCTGTGGGAGCTGAACCAGTGAGACATGGAACAGTCTTCAAAGCAAGTTTTACAAGTAGGTTCATTTCAGAGCTGAAATTTGTAATTTATGAGAAGTGCTAATACATGGAAATATGTCTTTATCAGCTCTTTGGAGCTGGTCTGAACTGTTATCATCATTTCACTCATGCTTTTTGTAACCTCACCATTTGTTCTCATTTTCTCTTTTTTCTTTCCTGCCACCTTGCTTCCATCTTTCTGCTTCCCAAGAGATTAAAGGGCCAAAATGCTGTGCCCTATACTTACTTCATTATCCACAGAAAGTTTCACAGTATAATTATAATGCAAATAAGAAGCTACTTATATTTAGAAAAGACAAGGCATTTAATTTAGTAGCAAATAACAGGAATGAAAGGTACTCTCTTCTATCTATGAAATTGCTCAGTCTTTTCTGGATAACAAATTTTGTTCAGGCCGTTTAATAGAGTTTCAAGTCATATATTAATTATTAAGCTTGATCCAAGCTGTCATATTTACGAAGTGTTGCTGCCTGGTGTAATTT